>JAHZND010001658.1:0-42828 GCA_027744115.1 Acrocyrtus sp. NNG-2020 | reverse complement strand
CCCACTCTATTTTGAAAGTAGTACTTTCGCATGCTTTATGGTGACATAGGCAAATTGCTCCCAATATAACTGCTCTTGTTGTGCTATCGCAGGTGATGACGACAACGGTTACATTCTTCATTATTATTCTCCAGTCGCAGCAACCGGGAAGAGATGAAGTCCAGGGTAGTTTGCTGTCGTTCTACCACCGCCTTTTACAAAATAGGAGCATTACACGGGAAATGACTGCTGATACCTAATTTACTCACTTTTGTATTTGAGTTTTCGGTCTAGTTAAGGGAAATAAATTAATTTAAACTTTTTTTACTTTTGTGTATATGCCTTTTTTCTAACTAAACGCAAATAACTTCGGTGATACAGTAATATTACTACGCAATTGAGCAATATTACGCAAAATGTTTGAGTGGGGCAATAAGACACAACCTAAACTTTAGGCTAATGAACAAATTCTTGTTATTCGTCAGAAACGCAAATAGATTAGAAGGCTTCAGCAGCCTATTTTATCGAGGAAATCTGAGATATTGCGTGATGTATCCTTCACCTAAACATCTAACATAGTGAAAGTACTAACAAACCAGAGCAGAGTACACTTCCAAGTTTTCATCAAAAGTTTATCCACACATCTTTGATCTCTTTGAAAAGCAGGAAACCGCAGATGTATACATTGGACTAGATTAGCTTGTTTGAGTTGAAAGTAAAAATTAAGCTTTGCGTTTGAAGTTTGAAGCATGTGCTGATAGCCGTTTTTGCCACGGCATTTAAATGACTATGTAAAATTACGCATTTCATCAAGCTTCCAATTAATTTCAAAGACTAGATATAGTCATGAACGTTTTTTTTCCGGAAAAGTCCCTGCATGGAGTTCCGGTTTTACGACCACATCATCATCCGAAAAATAAAGCGTTTCCCCCATACGGCTTCATTATCACCATCTTCGGTTCTTTTGTTTGATTAAAACTCAATTAACGCAGAGATTTCAAAGGAAGCCTAATGATTCCCAACGGGAAGTATAAAGTCAAAATGCAAAGAAGAATGGCCAGAATCCAACGCACACATTCAAAAATAACGTTCGAAAGGCAAGTTAGGCAACCTTCGTTTTGCTAGTTCAATTAAATATTTCATACTGTTTATTGCTTTTCCCTTTTCCATCTTGATCCTAATAATAATAACAACACAACTTTAGACATTTTTTTGAAATATCATATTTGACTTTTTTTTATATCATCTAAACTCTACACACTACAGCTAAATTTAATCAGTTGTATACAAGGACCAGAAATGACTGTCGACATCAGTCTGCCCTTTATAATTTACACAATAATTAATAATACATTTTTAAGTTAACACAAATTTTCTATAAATAATATCTCAGGCTGGCGGCAGTGTACGTTTAACATTTTGTTGCACAAACTGTTTAGACCTTCCTTTTTCAAAATACTTATTCAAACTCTTTAAACTCTATGCATAAAAAGCGTAACGATAACTTTTAATTGAGGATGGATAGCAGCTTCTTCTTCTTTGGAGGAAGGCTGTTAGGAAGATCTACGGAAGAAGCTGAGAAATTTCACTTCAGGTAAATTATCATAAAACTGTTTATGTATTACATTGTTTTCCTAAAAACTAGTTAATGACTCATCACTCTACTTATTGCTATTTAAGGAGTAACTCATGTTTTAAAAAGTTAATCTCACGGTGACCATTTATTATTTCATCACCACAAAAAAGTGTCTTTTTTCAGCTGAACATGGTTTTTTTAGAAAATCAGTTGAGTGCATTAGCTGTTACGTTTAAAAAACTCCTTACGTTTCACTTTTATCATTTAGTACATTTTTTTGCTTAATCCTAACTTTGAGTTCAGTTTAAAATGTATTCGGAGAAGAGCTTCGCTGGGAGATCTTCGTTGCAAGTTGCAAATTAAATAACACCTTAAAACTTAATTTGTGTCATGGCTGTTTTCTATAAGGTACAACATTACAAATTACAACTATTAAAGTACATGGGCATATTTTCTTCTTCCACTAAAACAGGATAAATATTGAGTTCGTTGAGTTCATTTTTGCAATAAATTGCGTTTCCGGCAGTGTTAGGTAAAAATCACTCACAATTAAATTAATTGACACTTATTACTTTGAGACCAGACAAATAAGAGATATCAACAATACATGATCAACATTATGCTGCACTCTGTTACACTAACTGGCTTTTTCTCCTAATTGACTATTTAAAAGTGCATGCTATACGCTATTCTTACTTCCCGAAATTCAATCTAATAAATTACACTAGTAATAATGACCAACGTCTTCTCGTAAGTTTAGTATACAAGCTGCACTTGCAATTGCAAAAAACGTTTCCTGTTCTTTGTTAAGTCTTATTGAGCAAATACAAAAATTATGCGATCATTAGCTTTCCCATTTTGTAGGACACTTTCTCTCCCAATCTTTATTAACTTTTAGGCTTAGGCTGATGACTTGAGGGAAACATGGCCATTAAGATGATTATCCTCGGTAATATTGATGTTAATGTCGCCACTACTACTGCCACTACTATTATCATTAGTTTGATGTTGAGCTGCATAGTGAGCACGCATGCTGAAAAAAATGATGAGGAAAGAATGTTAGACTTGCCCCGACAAATATAGTTGAAAATTGATTTTTTAGTAAAAGAGGGATTTAAAACTTACTTGGCGACTTTAGAAAAAGACTTATTACAGACTGGACAACGTGTCGCTCCAGTGTGGCTTTTCTTATGGTCATTTAGTGACCTGTGATGTACATAACGTTTCCCGCAAATGTCACAGACATATGGAGCTATGAGCGGGGGTTGCTCGCCGGCACTCATTCCATTGCCAGAGCCACTGTTGCAGGTGCCAGATGGGGGTGAGGATGAGGCCGATGAAGGTGGTGGAGGTGCCACTGTAATGGCTCTTACTGAGCCATTTGAGCCATTGCTTTTTATCACCTCTGCTCCATTCTGACTTATCAAGCTGAGTACATTTTGCTGGAGAAGTTGTTGCGTTAAGGAGTAAGACTTATTACAGACTGGACAACGTGTCGCTCCAGTGTGGCTTTTCTTATGGTCATTTAGTGACCTGTGATGTACATAACGTTTCCCACAAATGTCACAGACATATGGAGCTATGAGTGGGGGTTGTTCACCGGCACTCATTCCATTGCCAGAACCATTGTTGCAGGTGCCAGATGGGGGTGATGATGAGGCCGAAGAAGGTGGTGGAGGTGCCACTGTGATGGCCCTTACTGAGCCATTTGAGCCATTGCTTTTTATCACCTCTGCTCCATTCTGACTTATCAAGCTGAGTACATTTTGCTGGAGAAGTTGTTGCGTTAAGGAGAAGCTGGGAGTGGACAGGTCTTGGGCTGGACTAGATACGCTTAGATCTTCCACGACGCCAACTGAGCTTCCAGTGCTACTACCACTTGTTCTATTATTGCTAACGTGCTTTTGGTGTGCGTTTACTACAGAATGTCTAAGCATAAATTGTGCTTGCTGTGGAGGGGTATAAATACTGTTATTGGTTTTCATCAGGTGGGGCATCGCGCGAGTTTTAGACTGCTGGAGATTTATTGGTAAAGAGAGGGACGAGCGACGACGTTGATCATACTGATGGCGATAATGGTCATCGTCATCATCGGAACCGGGTGGTGACTCAGAACCGTCGTCTTCGTAGCGCCCGTTTACGGGCCCGCATTCTTCGTGAGAACTATTGCTGTGGGAGTCGTGATTGTGACTGCCATTGTGATTCTGCATTGGAGCATATTTTATTACTCTGTCGTCCTGCTGAGGTGGTTGCTGGTAGCTTCCACCGGAACTGAGAGATCTGGAGTTTAACCGACTTCGTAGCTTACTAGAATTTAGATGACCATTTCCATTGGTGGCTATAATTCCGTTCATATTTAAGTAGCTGCCTTTGTCCAGTGAGAAGTCTCTGGGAGTCATTCCATTTTTAAGGACAGTAACTATAAACCAGAGAAAACCCCATGATGCATTTAATAAATCGTTTAATTCGCCATCAAAATTATGGAGAAAGCGTTTGAGTAAAAGTGGAGAAAGTTCAGCAGCATATAAAGCTTTGTTAGTACAACTGTGAATGCAATAGAGATGAAACAAGATTGCCTAAAATGAATGCATTTAAAATGAATAATTCAATATACTCTAGAATTAAATAAGTTTTCATTTTAACGTAACGTATTTTTAATTTCCACAAAATAACTATTTTTGTATACGGTTTTCCCGTATTCATAATAAATTTAACATTAGTATATCACTTCTTATTTAAGCAAAATAAAATAACTGAGAACATGATTCATTCATTAAGTATCCACATTAAAAAGTATAAACCTGTAACCTGACTGGTACAATTATAAATTACAACACGATAACTTCGCTTTTAAATTCTATTTGAATATATGGTAGTTAGCAGCCGACCATTTCCTTAAAAACAAGTGACTAAATTTTTAACTATAATAAGAGATCTCTAATTGGTAATGTTGCAGAAAACTAACTGTATGTCAACAACGCAGCACTAAAGATGATTGAATATTGAATTGCATTTTGTAGTAGAATAGTAGATGAGTATACTTCTGTAAAAGTAAATGTTTGCAAGATCTGTACAAGATTTTTATTTAAAGGTAGAGAGAAGTTTCCGAAAGTAATCAGCGGAAGGTCCTGCTAAGTGATCTTTATGAACAGTGATAACGTGCCTTTTCAAATCTCGCCTTCGCGACAAATTAGTGCCACAAATAGGGCAAGAGTTTTCATTCCCCTCGTGTACTTTCATATGAGATTCGCAACTTCGCAACAACATGTATTTTTTGAAACAGTATGGGCAGCTGAACCCATCTTCTTCTGCTACTGGCTCAAGGGAGCTATCAGAACTAATAGCAATGGGGGCATCAAAATTCCCAGGTGTGATATGGAGATCTGGGCTCACTTCTCCAGGTAAAGCGTTTTCTCTAGTTACTGGAAACTGTGCGCTTATCGTTTTCGAAGTCGTGGCTCTCATAGCATCCAATGCAAACGCCCCTTCCGCACTGGTAGGTGATTGCCGTTTTCTTAGAATAACCGGCGTAAAGCTGGAGAAAGAGGAGCCTGAAGATCTAAGCATCGCAAGGACTCCAGGGCCTGCGTGCGTTTGAACTATTGCGTTAGAGCTACAAGCTGATTGTGAAGACGAAGGAAGCGAACGCCCGCTCATGTGGCCATTAAGAAAAGACTCAAGTTCCTCCTCGTCTTCATCATCATCAGCAATATCAATTGTCTCTACTTCCGAAGTTTTATCTGTACTTTTCGGCTCTGCAGCCAAAGACTTAGTTGACACTACTACACCGAAACCTCCAGAACGCGATGGAAGATTAGTGTGACAAGTATTTTTTTCGAGAATTGTGACTTTCGAAGTGGGTTTGAGTATTTCCTTCACTGGCATCTCTCTTTCTTCCTCGTCTTCCTGTTCAGAATCTTCACCGCCTGTCATGTCACTCAACATCGAACGATCTTCCGCTGGCTTTCCGAAACTTCGCTCTATCTCTGTAAATACATATGCAGCGCAAAAGCGAATTTAAAAAAAATATACATACTTTCAGGAACTTCTTACAAAAAACAAAAATACCAAACTTAACAATAATATTTCCTTCAAGTACCTCTAAAGCATAATTGCAAGCATGTACTATAATTTGTAATGTGGTTTTATGCTCAAGCCTAAAGATGCCTTTTCACATATGACCGCCTAGGAGGGCACATTGCGTTTCCGTTATGAACATTTATAATGTGCATTCTGAGATTTCCAACAGTACTAAGAATTTTCTCGCAAAATGGGCAACCAGTCTCTCCAAAATGAAGTCGTTTATGGGCTGTAAGATTAGTTCGGAGGGTAAATGTCTTTTGGCAAATATCGCAACGATGTTCCTCAGCCCCTGCAATCGCTGAACTCGTTCCAGATGCACCTGGGCTATTTCCGGATGACATTCGACTGCTTCCAGGCTGAGGTATTACATAGGAATCTGCATAGGAGTCTTGGTAAGCTGACCGAGAGGCACTGTGACCTGCATATCCAAAGCTTGAGGTATGCCTCTGAATGGAAACATTAGCTGATGGAAGAATCTGGACATTTCCGATCATTTCACTTCCGCATTCAATACTTGTTCTTCGACCTGAAGCGCTCCCTTCGCTATTGTGACTTTGCGCGTCTGATACGGTTTGATTCTGTGACAGAGGTTGAAATATTGTAGGATGAAGGGTGAAGGACGAAGGGTGGAGCGGACGAAGCAACTCAAAGCCATCAGAGTCTTCATCTTCGCTTATCAACGATATCGGTACTATGGAAGGAGGGGAACTGACACTGTGAGGACCACTACCCGGAGACACTGCTAATGAGGAATTCTGCATTTCGTTGACATCGGATATGAGCCTATTCTTCTCATCTCGACGTGATCCCATATTCCCCACTCGAGTTATATCTGTAACAACGGGCAAAACAATAGCCACTTCTCAGACTCTCATCACGCTCATACCAACTAGTTTATGCACTGTTCCCCTACGCCTATCGTAATGATGAGTGATGAGGTTTTATAGATGCTGATTGAACCACAGCTAGCTGTCATTATTAAAATCGACAAGTTTTATTAGCATGTCGATCAAGTTATAAAAGTAAAAATTGCACTGAACAAAATTATGCTATATCTAATTTCGTACGCCAAAGAAGCTAAAAGGGTTATCTAATACATATATTCGACTTCATTTTAAATTACGAGTCCCGATTGATGGATACCTACATGACATGCATCCTTGACTCACTCTCCACAGGTATGCGGATGACGTAGAGTAAACTGTTCGTTTGCGTTTGACCGGTAAACCCTTCCACGACAGTGCATTTTATAGCACCTCCATGACTTTACTAGAGCAGGTGGAAGGTGTCCCTTAATTTTTGTTTGTACATATGAATATTTTCCAATAAAAAGTTTCGGTCGCCCTTTCCTACTAACTCCTATCCGAGCTACTTCTCTATCATCCACAACAACGATAGTTTCCCTCTCCACTCCTAACATTGGAGGTGAAGGTTGGGGTGGGGAAGGTGCTTGCCGAGAATTCGCAACAGCCAAAGGATCCGACATATGGGCCGGACTGCACATGGGGAAACTGTCATCTTCATCTTCCGAAATAATCAGCAGATTTGATGTACTGTCTATCAGCTTCACCTCCACGGCTCCAACCCTCAATTCGCAGTCCCCTATTCGAAAATTATACAGCGATTGGGCCAATTAATAATAAAACCCCAAACTTCACTCCTGCTCTTAATGCGAACAAAAAAGTTCAGAATGCCTACCGTCTCATTATTGAGCTAATTATTGGTGCTGTGTACAATGTACACTACTAATCGGTATGAATCATAATCACGCTACACCTAGTTTTACCCTCGTTCAACATTTTATTAGAGTCGAAATTAAAATTCAACAAAACATAACGTAACGTAAATAAGCTAGAATCTACTTAACAAAAATCTGTAATTAACTGAATGGCTAAAGTTTCGGATATACTTGTGCATACTAAATAGTGCGTAAAGACTCATGACAAGTTAACTAAACATAATTCATAAATGTGCAGAGTTAAAGAAGAAAACAAAACAGATTTGTACCGCAAAATAACAAAAATAGCATTTTTCATCTTACTCTACCATAAACGCTGGCACTTAACATCACACGTTAGTTATAATCGAGCTGGTGTTATTTAATTACAACAGCGACTACAAAGTAAATATGAAAGAAAGTTTGCTAACACAAAAAATAACACTTTATAACAGGAAAGTTAAGAAGTAATAATGTTCATTTGTTTCATAACACAGAAAAGAAAATATAAGAAACAAAAAATATTTTTGAAGCTATTTAGAATCTCCTCAATTTGACAATTAGGAAAAACAAAATATTGTACTTTTTAACTTTCAACTCTCTAAACAAAAATTCCAAGGTCAACGCACAGTCAACTAATTCTGATCGCAGCCAACTCAGTCATTTCATATTAGGTATTAGGATAGCCTAGAGCAGGCTGTGGTCGACGACGCTGACCCTGATGTTTCTCCCTAATGTGTCTATTCAAGTTATCACGTCGAAGGAATGTCTGATTACAGATTGGACAAATTTTTGGATCTCTATGAGTTTGCATATGGTTTGACCTTCCGCCAGCAGACCTGCTTACATGTCCGCAAATTGGACAAACGTAACCCCCCTGTTGTTGTTGAGTCTGGCCATTCTTCAACACCATCCTCTCTTCACCTGCCGAGTCAAAACCGCTACTGCTGTTATTCATCGCCACGATCATTGAATGAAAACTGGCGGGGTCAAGTTCTACGTCCTCATCGTCCTGATCATCTACATAAGCACCTGCTCCCAGTCCAGCGGACAAACTCCCTGAGAGTCCCCAGAGAGACGCTGTAATTGTAGCAGTAGTTGAGGCAATTCAAATTCATTTTAATATAATAAAGCTTTGTTACGCTATATACATTTTGACCTTAGCCATAGCCTACCGTCAAACCGTTTCCCTACACTAACATCCTACTTGCCTACTTTCAAATAGTATTTGCTATATGTACAGTCTTATATATTTTATTGCTGGTTAACAATGAGATTTGTACGAAATGGATTGATAAAATTTGCTAAATATAGATTTTTTGCCAAGTGCAAAATCTACGTTTGTCAAAGCTGAGAAAAGAGACTGGACTAGTGATTATGGCCGCGACTTAGACAAATTTTATTGTCACGCCTGATCACCCAAGCTCTACAACCTCTCCGCGTGCACCGCCAGTACTGGGACTCGCCCATGCCTCTATTGAATGTAAATGCGTTGTCCCCCATAACCAACATCGGATGACCTCTTTGTGTTACGCTCCACCTTATCTCACCTAAACAGAAAAACAAGAATTCCTAATTTCAGTCTTACACTCTTGACCAGACAGTGTGAACTCAAATACTTCCATTTCCTTCCGTCTGTTGTATGGAACCCTATCCAACGACACCTAATATGCGGAGCTAAATAAATTATCACTACCAATTGGAGGAACCATCTAATCCCATTAACCTAATTATCACACAAGACCACTTTCCCTTAGATGACGAAATAGCCAGCAGCAGGTGATCAAGTGAAGCTTTTTCGAGCCCCACTTGACGTAAATAGATATGCATGTCATTTATATTGTGCGTTCAGCAGTGCCATATATGTTTAGAATGCACGCTACAGAGTTACTGAAAGCAAACAAGAACATGACAATAGGAAACGAAGGACAAGTAGTATAAATTCCAGAGAGAGCCAAGAAGAGAAGATGAAAGTTTTTGATGAAAGAGTTAGGAAAAAGGACAAAAGATGAATTGATTGCTACTGACCATTCGTCGCGTCCACTACTCCTGTCGCTGATGACAGATCATTAGAAGAAGGCTGCAAATTGTAGCGTGGACGTCTCTCTCCTGTCCCATAACCACTAGTGCGAATCTTGCCGGATCCTTTTCATTCAAGATTCAAAGAGGAAACTGAGTTATTCGCTCGAAATGGAGGAATAATTATGTCTTCAGTGCTAACAATGTGCACTGGACGTTTTCATACATGCAATGGAATTTGGAAAACTAAAATACATATTGAAACTAAAACAGCACTAACAACTTAGATAATTTAACATCAAGCATTCGAGTAACCAACCAGAATACAATAAATACACGATCAAGCAATTGAAAAGATACGGCCAACGAGCAGACTCAGACAACAAAAATAAGTTATACTACCCTGCACAGTTTCAACATAAAATGATAACGGGGAGAAACAAAACCTAAAAACGCAATGAAATCATAAAACTGTCCCTATATCTGTCCTGCCTAACGTGTGTGTATGTGCCCTTATTATAATTTCGTAATAAATGGTCAAATGGTGATTTTTTCAAAAAATTAAATAAAGTTCTGGTTATTACGAAAGCGATGCGCCTACTTTCCTACCTTATCAATGGAAATAAAACTAGCAAAATTATAATAAAAATGTGCAAACCTAATTTTAATAATAATGCGTACAAATGAAGTGTAAAATAAAATAAAATGTGAAAATAAATAATATGGAAATGAATGTTAATTTTTTGCATACCTAACGAATTGGCCATATCGGAATCGCTTTCATCAATCACACGTTTGACACCGTTATCCTGGAAAGATTCACCATTCCCATCGTATTCTTCATCTTCTACCTCTTCCTGATCCTCGTACTTTACAAGGGGAAGACCATCGCCAGAATTTTCTGAAGTATGACCAGGAATAGCCAAAGCCATCGAATGGGACTGATTACTGTTTTGAGTGCTGCCATTATTAGTGGCATTACTAGTTCCAGCCCCAGTTGCTGATATCACAGGTGCTGTTCCAGGCAACTCGGAATTTTGAGCAGAAGCGAAGGTACTAGAAGTGCTGCCAATTATGCGCTTTCGTTTTGGAGTAGGCGGCCTACAAAATAAATTAAAGGTAAGAGAATAAAATTAATTTATTCATATTAGTCTCAATCTTATTTAAGATTTGGAGGCTGCTTTTGTATCATTTTAACTACCTGTCCGCATCTTGCTGACGAATGGAATCTATTTGCTGCGAAGAAGCCTGCTGTGGGAATGTCTGAGGTCGTTTCTGAAACCAATCAAAGCATTGAGAATTATTGATTGTATGGCTACACATAGAATAAAATTAAATAAAAATACACGTATTCGCAAAATGAATTTTCGTTTAATATTTTCTTGGCTTCTACCTTGGCTAGTGTTGGGACTTTAGTTTCTTCCCTATCACCGACGTTTGCGCTGTCAGTTAATCCCTTAATTTGTAGAGTTTCCGCCGCTTGCAGAAATGAAGGAAGTCTTTCTTGAGTCACATTTACTTGGCCGTTGTACATAAACTGAACTACTGCTTGAAGTTCCTGAAAGCTAATGCCCTTCAAAATGACTACTGGGTGTTTACAAGGATTCTCCTGGAATTTCCGAAAAACAAAATAATCGTTAGTTAAGTGTTTGTAGATTTTGTAGTTATTAACTAAGATTTCAACAGCTGAGCACTTAATTGCATCTGGACTAAAATAATTTGTACCTTAAAAGTTTCCTTGAAGAATACCGAACACGCCGACAGGAGTACTTTATGTGCTTTAATTCTCTGGCCTTCCGAACTGAGAGTAACGTCAGTAAGCTCATCGTCCACTCTCAATTCCTCCAAAGCAGTCACAATATGCTGTGAGTAATTATTCCACTTCAGGGAAAACTGCTGAGCAGTTTGGGCTGCCATCCTTAACTATCCTCTCTTTCCAATATTTATGCTTCCCAGTTTTGTCGCAAATTCCAAACAAAAACAATCCTGTCTACGACCAGACTCTATCCATCCAAACAAAGAAAACAAACCAAACAAATGAATAAAAAATTTTTATTGCCTACACAAACTCCCAATCTCTTTTCTCATTGTTCTCCCCATTCCATTCCAAATTACACCTCATCCAATTTCTTTTTTTTTACCTCAATTAACTATCACTACAAGAAAACTCAAATCCGCTTTATTCACTCCAGCCTTCTTCACACGCCCCTCCAGTCACCAGTTTTAATATTTTTTTCCTCCCCTCCAGTTCCAGTCCACTTCCAGTTTGTTCCAGCTCCTAATTTTTTCTTTTCAGTCGTCACCTCCCCAATCTTCTCCAGTGCAGTGCTCTACTCCATTCTCCTTTTCACCTCTTCACTAACTAAACTTAAAGTAACCTACTTAAATTCCAAGCAAGTCTTCTCCACATCCACCAACCACCTCTTATTTTCCCACACTCCAAAAAATCCAACTTTTTTTATATTTTTACATGGAGTGAAAAATGGCGACGCGCTTGAAGCCCTCTCTTCCTTTTTTTGTTTGGGCTTTTTATATTTTTTGGAGTGAAGTTGTTTGCAGGAGTGTAGCAGCCGAGGGCTGACTGAGCGAAGCAACAGAAAAAATTGGGAGAGTAGTACGCGAGCAGCAGCAGAGCAGCGGACACAGAGAGACAGTTGATTTTCCACAAAAAACGGAGAGGAGAAGGATACTACCAGGAGGAGGAGAGGAGGCAGGTTAAAAACGATGAAAAGGAGCGACAAAGCTACGCACCAGCACTACATCACCAGCAAAACAGCACTACTCAAAAAGCAAGGCCGTTTTTTCTCCAACATTTCAGAGAGTATCGGTGAGATTGTTTTTCATTCAACAAAGTTGAGCTGAACTTCTCATCACAAGAGTAAAAAAACTCGTCATGGAATGGTGATGGTGAGGAGGACGAAAAATGGAGATGGAGATAGATGTGAGGAATGTATCGTGCCGTGGATGCGGATGATGATGGGAGGGTTTTTTTAAGGAGGGGAGCTCGAAGTTGTTTTTTGTTGGGCTTTGGGCTGCTGCTCTTTGTCGGATATTTCTCGCAGGGAAAAATTGGGAATTGCATGGATACTGTGAGAAGTGTGAGTCCATGAAGTAGTGATGTGGGCTTAATAATTTTTCATGGGAAAGAAGCGAAAAAAATATATTAAAAAAAGTGCTGCAGTAAGAGCGAACTGCACTGCAGAGAAGAAATTAAGCGAAAAAGGAGCAGGAGAACGGGAGCGAGTAAAACGAGTCCCTCTGGGTTTACAAAGAGTGGAGAAGGAGAAGGAGAGCTTGGAAAAGAGAAGCGACTTTTTGCAGCGAAACAAGCGACGTAATATGTATGTAGTAATATGGAGTAGTTTGTACCATATTGTGTGATAAAAATCCAGTGTAAAAATTATTTGTGTGGAAAGATGGGAGAAGGAGGGAGGGATGGTGGTGGTTGTAATAAGGTGGGGATATAAAAGTTTATCCTAAACGTTTGGATGTGGAAAGGGGAATAAAACGGGGGAAAAATTGTTTGGGTGGATGTGGAAGGTACAAAAGATAGTGTGTAGCGTTTTCATATTTTTCGCTTCGGATTATTGGGAAAAAATTATTATTTTTTGTTAGTAATGGAAAAGTACGGGAAGGAAACAAAAAAAAGTAGGGAGGGATACAAAAAATATGGAGTGGGCTCTCAACTCTCAGCTACGCTTTTGCTCGTAAAAGAATTGTTTAAAAAAATCGCCAGGTATCATATTATATTATCGTGTTCATATTATAGTAAAAAAATATAGAATATGCCTTTTTGTGGGATGATGATGGTAGTAGGTACTAACTAGGTACACAATTTTGGAGTATATATGATTTGAAAAAAGGTGGAAAGTTGCGCACAAAAATATATATGACGGGCTGCGAGTACCATGTACAGCTCAGCGTAATAAATGTGGCACCAAAAGCTGTACCTACGATATACGGATGGATACTTTTGCTGGGGCTCCTTTGTTATTGTGCGCTGGACGGTCAGAAGGAAAAAAGGGTCGAAAAAATTGTACCTTTCTTAAGAAAAGTAAGCTTAAGAAAAAAAGGATGGCGCATTGTTCCTTTGTGCTGTCAGCTTCGTCTGTAGTTTTGCATTGTTCTTTTAGAAAACGAGGCGAAATGAATGTGGAAAATGTATGCAAGTGGATGATGATGCCTGTCAGTTCAGATATGAAGGATATTTTTGGAGGAGTTTTTGGTAACAAATTTTTAGAGAAGGGAGAGTGAGTGAGTAATAATGAAAGCAGTTTGGTATAATCTGACGATAGGATGATGGTGACGATAGGATTTAACATTTTTTTAAGTTTGTAAAAGCGTTTGTCTATATGATTAACGTGATTCTCTGAAAAGCACAATACTTGAAAGTGGACGGAACATGATGGGCTCACTATCACTATCATAAAAATTGTATCGCGCATCAGTTTAGTATCAGCAGCGAAAAGCTGTCGTCATCCTTATTGCGTAAATCTGCTGGAGAAAAAAATACATTAATGCTTGACAGCCATGAGTCTGGCTGGATGCCGATAGGAGTTGTAATTTTTGTAGTGTGAAAAGACGTAGAATAAATACATTGGTTAATGTGGTACTGCATTGGAGCTTTCGACTTAGGCAACTTTTTACCTAATCTTTTTTGGAGGAGTATGAATGAGTGTGAATAGGATCCTTTTTTAAAGATAAGCTACAGCACCACTACGGTTTTCGAGAGAGTTGTTGTTGACTCCTGAAAATCACGAAAATGGGAGTAGAACTACGTATTAAAATGAAGATAAATGGTGGTGTGCTGCTAACTACATAATGATGGGTTTTAGGCTGTTGGGAATAGTGGTACAGCACCGCCTGGTTGCTGGCTGGAATTGGAGGCTAGAAAATGATAAAGCCAATTCTACATCGACATTTTCCTTGTCGGACGAGGAGGAATGAATATTACTTAATGTGTTTGGTGTGGGCATTGTAAAGAGGAAAAGTATGGAAAGATGTATGAAACTCCCCCTCCAGGATTTGTACATGAAATACACTCCAAGGTTCTCAGAACAAGTTAATTAATTCAGTCGAAAAGGGTATCTTTTGCGTGTAGTAAAAATGTTTATCGCACGACAGCTTCAACTTTTCTTCAATTACAGAATCTTCTCAGAAATCCCTTTAGGTATAGTGCGCTCTCATGGCCATGATGACTCTGTAATCCGCAAAATGAATGATAGATCCAAGCGCATTCTTACCAGAAAAACCAGAATCAGCATTTTTTCAGACTAGTTACTCCTGACATGCTTGCTTTGCTTGGTGCTATGCAAACCACTTGACAGCTACGCAGAATCGCTACTCGTCACAAATTTCATCGGTGAGAGGAAATCCAGAGCCCATGTCAGTCATGAAGTGCAGAAAGTTATGTGCCTATAGTGCCTATCAATGTTGGTAGGAATCAAAATTTACGATTATATAAAAGACCAAAAGTAACGCTCGACATGCATTCATTACATGTAGCATAGCTTAATTTTGCGCTTATAACTTAAGTCCCCATCTTTATTATTAGCCTTCTCCTTTCACTATAAATATACTTTGAGTGAAAGCACAAGGGTAAAAAAATATTGGATCCACTTGAAGATGGATAATCAGCAATAGCATCACAGACGTTACAATTAAACCACCATTCCAACGAGCTTCTTGAAGGCTAGCCCCTGCTTCAGACTTAAAGTTGCAATTATTTTCGTTATTGCACAAGCACAGTTCGAATGTCCGAGCTGATTTCTTGCCTTGCAGAAATTCCGTAATGTAACATTCATTGACCTTTCCATCTTCATCTTTTTGGTTGAGATGAAAGGGGAACCTGAGATTGTTGAGAAATGCCTTCTGTATAGCGTCTGCCGTGCCGTTGATGCAATCCCTAATCACTTGAGGTTCTTTAACATGACTAGGTGCTCGAACAGACAGAGATGTACATAGAACCAAAGTCGGCTCTTTCATATCATTCTCTTCAGTTCCTTAAAAGTTTCACATTTCCATGAAATATGTAGTGATAAAGGCAAAAGCGACAGGGTTCTTCTAGGATTCAAATTACCTGCACGGAGCTTGAGCTTAATATCCGGTACGTTCCCTCTTCCACGTTTCCGTTTTACGTTCCTGTCTAGGAAGTCATATGAAACGTAACTGTAATGAAGCAGAAATTGGTCGATGCTCTTACAAACAATTGTTTCTTTCAAGACTGCATCGTCTGTTGTGGGATATACACAGGATGGATTTTCAACGAGACCATTGTCACAATTATAGCACAGTTGTGGAGGCGGCTCTGCATGATTTAAAACGATTCAAATTTCCAGTGAAGAAACTGTTTCTTTTTGAATTACTGTAGCATACTGCTATAGTGCGTTAACTACCTGTCGTTGTTGTAGGGGTTGTGGTTGTAGGGGTTGTTGTTGTAGTGGGAGTTGTAGTCGTGGTTGTTCTAGGGAAGACAAACAAAAGGTAGTTTTACAATTTTATTGAGCAATTTAAAACAATTTTTTCATTACGTTGGTCGTCTGCTTCTTCTGCTTCTCTTTTTCTTTGTAGTTGGGGTGGTGGGCATAGGAGTGGTTGTTGGCTCTTCTATTGTAGAGTTAGTAGTAGAGTTACCAATACTAGTGGAGTTAGTAGTAGAGTTGTTGAGTTCCGTAGGGGTGAAAGTAGAGGTGATCATCATAGTTCGCCTCGTAGTTGTAATTCTTCTCGTAGTTGTAATTCGTCTTGTAGTAGTTTTAGGTGGAGGGGCCCAAGCATAGCAATAGAAAATATTAGTGCCAACTATTGCAAAAAGCAAAAGCACAGTCACATTCATTTCCCTTCACTGTTGCTGAATCTGCTTCCATTTCATAGCTTCTTGGGTAAAACGACCAAATCATCAAAGTTTTCTTTATTCAACTTCATTCAATTTCCCCACTCCGTATTCAACCAATTCCTTAAAGTTAACTGTTTCTATATGGAGCACACTGGACTACCTGTTACTAAAGTTGTTGGCATTTTAAGAACAAATCAAGCTGTTCTGTTGCTACGGAACTGGAGGGACCTAGTTGATTGCCCTGTCGCATTTAAATGGAAGGACTAGAAATGTTGAAATGTGCATGGAACTCTCCCTCCTTGGTTCGTTCGTAGTACGCTACCAACTCCACGATTTTCAACATTTAATTAATCATCCGATTAGAATTAGAATGCGTTTTGCATATAGCAAAAATATGCAATTCTTCTGAAAGTGTATGTTACAAAAATCTGTCCAGAATTTCGATAGGCATAAAATAGGTACTGCTGAGAGCTAACCGTCATGCGTCACCTTTATTCTTAACCTTTTCCTTTCGGTATAGTAAATCTGCTTTGAGCAAAGGCAAAAGGACTGAAAAACATAAGATTGATTTGAGAAAGTACAAGCACAAGCGCTAAAGTACAAGCATCGTTCGCCCGAATTTTTCGAAAGCTAACTCCGGCAGACTTTGAATTGCAATTATCCCCGTCATTGCAAATACACAGTTCGTAAGTTAGAGTTGCGTCATATGGATCTTGATGATCTTGATTGTAGCAATCACTAAACACCTCACCTCCTCTGTTAACGTGAACTTCAAACTCGAGATGCTCCTTAAATGAGCTTTCGACATCCTCTTCTATTGCCTTAATACAATCTCGAAAAATCATAGGTTCTTTAATTCTAGAAGGACCGGTTTCAGGAGGAGTTATATACATAGATACACAGAAATCCAAACGATCATCAGGTATAGGAGTAGTAGTAATTATTTCCTCTATAGTCATGTTACTAGTCATATTACTAGTTATATTGTTAGTCAGGCCTGTATCGTTGAGGCTGGGAAGCGGAGAGTTGGTAGTAGCAATAGTAGTAGTAATTCCTGTGCGTATTTCATAGAAAGCATTTCCATGAAGTGAATTTAGGTATATTAAAATGTGTAAACGTTCTTAATTTCTAAATACTTTTACGGACTTTGTTGATTCTGTCGTCCACGCCCTCTTGAAGTAGGTTTCGGTCTCGGTTTACGTCCAGGTCCCCGACCACGCGTGCCAATTCGTCTGGAATATTCAGATGTCGCGATTCGATAATAGACGATAAAGTCATTGACATCCTTGCATTCATAGCTGCTGTGAATATTTACGTCATCAGCAGTCTTTGCAGCAATGCACGCGGGATTAGCCTCCAAACCATTATCACACAGATAGCATTTAGGTTTAGCCGCAGGTGGCCCTGCACATGCATTGCAATAATTATCTTATTTACAAAACCGTTAATTATAAGAGGACATAGCTTGCAATTTAATTACTCGCTGTCTCAGGCTCTTGAGTGAAGTTAAGTTCTTGTGTAGATGTAGGGGGAGTTGTGGTGGTAGGCCGGGTTGTAGTTCTTTTAGTGGTAGTTCTCCTGATGTAAGACAAGAAATTGAATGTTCATCTATCAGATAGTGCATTCTCAAATTAACTCGCAAGAAATTGGTATAGGAATGAGAATTGTTACGTTTATTAACAATAATTGACTAAAAATCTCTTTCGTTCAATATTTGACGCCAATGCTCATTGACATATAAACTGGAATAATTTCTTCCTTGGAAAGGGTTTTTTTTACCTTGTTGTCGTCTTTCTGCTAGTGGGTCTTGGGGCCCAGGCAAAACAATATAGAATATTATTGCACACTATTGCAAATAAAAGCACAAGCACAGCCAAATTCATTTCCCCCCACCGTTGCTGATCATGCCTGTCATTTCATAATCTCCTTCCTACTAAGCTAACAACGAGACAAAAGAAATTCATTCGATTTTCCTGCGGGTCCTGTGGATGTAAAAAAAAATAATTGCTCTCCCTGAGAGAAACAAATTGGACTGCCGGATACTTCAAAACCGCTGGCGTTTGAGAACAAAGAAAGTTGCTACGGAACTGAAAGAACTGCAGCACAAAGAAAGCATAAGCATAATAATAAGCAGCCTCCCTATTCTCTCCGTTTTCACAGAATACGTCTGCTCTTTATTTATTGCATGTTCCATTTTCCCCATAAAAGGCCTAGACTAGAGCATAGGCATACGGCTGTTTCTGTATCCTTATGCAATCCCAAACCCTTTTCTTTTACATCTATTCAGTATGCTCTTTATTTATGGCATGTTCCATTTTCCCCATAAAAGGCCTAGACTAGAGCATAGGCATACGGCTGTTTCTGTATCCTTATGCAATCCCAAACCCTTTTCTTTTACATCTATTCAGTCTTCAGAGATCATTTCCGTAAACTGTGTACTAGGGAGAGATGTCTGGATCATACATGCAGCGGCACATTGTACATGAGGGAAATGTACTCACTCACCTATTGGAGTTCACCGCATCGGGCTATTGGCTATAAGATGAGTCGGAAAAGAAGTTAAAAAAAACCGGCGACTGATATATGCATAAACAGATATATGATATATCTTAAGCCTACCAGGGTACGGAATGGAATTGTTATGGAAAGAGGTCTTGGACCCAGCGACCGACAGTCACCATCCAGAATTGCGCATTTTGTTGGTAAATATAGGTATCATTGCCTGCAGAAGAAGCAATAACAACACCGAGAACTACCAGACGAGCATTACGCTGTCTTCTTGTCCTCATTTCCATCGACTATTTTGCACTAAATTTTGTGCACAAACGGAACTACTCAAGATAAGCATAAAATAATTTATTTTTACAAGAAAAAACTAACTACTATAATTTCAGTCTTCTTACAAAAACCAATAAGCACACTAGTGAAAGTACATTGAAAGTGAAAGTTCCGCTTGGAAAAAGATGAGGATTCGGATAGAAGTTGAGTGGCAGGGAAAACCCTGGCGTAGGACTAAGACTGTTCGAAAGATTGCATTGATTGACATGTGCTTCGGACTTATTCTTGCGATGGTGTACATTTATAAACTTTGCTTCCCTGAGCATGAGCCAGCCCTGTCCCAGCTTGGGCTGACTCGTCACCAAAAAAGTAAGTATTGACAGCGGACGCATTAACTCTGTACTAATTATGTATGTAATGTACCACATTTTGAGTAATGTGTCATTGGTTCTTTTGTATTGTAGCGGATATGAAATTGGCAGTTGCATTCCTCGTTGCGGTCAACCTCATTCAGTCAATTCATGCTCTTCGACTGTACCTGATTGTGAACCAGGTAAGGATATCAGTTCTGACTTCTGAGTAATTAAACTTTAGATATGTTTCATTTTCTGACTGTTATTTAATTGGTGATATTTTTACTTCCAGCGTGAAGGGAGAGAACCTGCGGAATGTTACTGCCGTGCTCGCCACTGGTTCGATTACTCTGGACACGTGTACCTTTTTGCAATAGTGAAATGCATTGCCACAATTGGCTACGTCTTTAAGGTAGTGTTCATGTAACAAATTGTTGAAATACGGAGCGAAAAGACTAATAGTAATGATTTACGATTCTAAATTCAAACAGGTAGCACCGCATGTTTGGATTGTTGTCTTAATGCTAATCACGGTACCGGAAATGACTTTTAAACTGTGGGCTCTTTACAAAGTTAACGGGTTCATGAAAGATTTGAAAGAGAGCCTTACGTTCATGCCTAAATTCAACTTCATCCCGGTCACTGGACACGGTCTCAATGAGGCTCTTCTTCTTCCACCTCAGCTCACATCCTCAGAAAAGGAAAACCTTCTTCAGGCTGACATGAATGCGAATTTCCAGCAACTTGTTTAAGGGCTGGAACTGCAAAGTGACATTTGAACGGTTCGGGATAGTAGACAACTACCGTTTTGAAAGACAAATAAAAATACCATGTAAAAAGGAATTCACCGGGATGACTTTTACCAAAAATGAATATTCGTAGAGAATGCATTTATAGGAAGTGAGAATCTAACAAAAACTTAAATAGAGAGTATTACTACATTGCCATTTTTAGATAAAATCTAACGATTCTTACAACTATTGTACCTTTAGCCGAACTACATAACTGTCAACTGACACAATAACTCAGAATAATCAGAAACGGACTGGTAATCTTCTGAAAATGAAACGCTGACTGGATCTAATTTGTAGTAACTGGCAAATGCGCAATGGCATTTTCTCATGGTGTGAGCTTGTAAAACTCTGTGCTGGCTGTAGAGTAGAAAGTAGAGAGAGACTACCAATTTTAAAGTTGAAACGTACATTTTTAATAACTATTTAATGAAAACATTAATACTACGGTTTGCCAGTTTAAACTTTGCCTACTTACATAACATAGCATAGCGCATTGCAAAAACAAACACTAACATTTTCAGCTACTACTATTACACACATAATACTACTATAATAATGATCATGATTAGTTACCTATTGATGTGTTACAAAAACATGTGGTTCTGCTTCGATCGAAGTGGTGAAATGAAACGGAAACCGAGAAAGTATATGTTTAGTGTGTACCTTTTTCAAACTTTGTCAATAATTATAATAAGAGTTTAGTCGTTTTGTATTTTAGTTTTTTATAGCTTTGTCTACTTGTAAGAAACAGTACCTTTTGGGCCAGAGGCAATGTTTTCAACTCTTTGTAAGATTTATGGTAAAAAATTTGAGTCTGGTCTGTGTAGCACACTTACAAAATGTACCTGGTTAATTTATGATTTTACCGTTTACTAAATGACAAACGTGCATTAGTAGTTTGTTTATAGCGTCAACAATGCTGCATTTTAATTACTTTGTCACGTTTTGTTATTGGTTAATGATGCTAGCTACTTGTAGTGAAAGCAGCATTTACTTCAAGTATGGACTACCATGCTGGTGATGTTTTACACTTGAAAGATTTAAAAGTGACGGCAGCAGAAGAAACTTTGTTACCTACCTTTGTTATTTACAAAATAAATAGTCTATCTATGAAACCAAAAAATGCAAGTTGGACATTATTGTACAAGTACATAATTTTTTAATTTTGTGTGTTTGAGAATTAACTAAATCATATGCCTAAATGTAGTCATGCAACATTTGAGACTAATTATTTTAACTTCATTTGAGCATGACCAACTCATTTTACAACTGTCTGCACAAAATAATTGGTGGTTGTAGTTTTGGTGGTAAGGAGCATTCTTTAATTTCATTTCATTTCAGTAGCTCATTATTTAAAAATTTGAACGTAAATTGCAAATTAATGTTTAATTAAAGTATGACCGAGAAAATAAGTCCAAGTCGAAACAGCAGAAGGCCTTTAAATCCATACGATCGCGACCAGCTACGTGTTCCAACATTCCAAGTTTTAATGGATCAAGTGAAAGTTCAACAGAACACTTCCTCTCGAGGAAATAAACGAGCGGAAACAGTTAGTCCGCATGCATCCTCTCCAAATCCAAAAAGCAAGGAGTTTCCTGTGAACGAAAAAACTAATCACAGAAAAAGGGGCAACGCGAGAAGTCCAGTTAACAACAATTATGCAGAAAACAATCGACAGCATCATCACCTCCATCATCACCACCATCCACACTCCCCCAATCCGCAGATAGGCACCTTCCCGGAGATTCATCAATTAGCTACTAAGTCTTCAAAGGAGAGTTTATCCAGCAATAACGGCTACCGTGGACCAGCATGTGATTTTTCAAATAGAAAAAGCGATTTTACTAAAACAAGAAGTTCGAGCTTAGTAAGAAACTATTCCTTAGTAGACGAGGTCGATGACGAAGAGCCTACAGACGTTGTTGTGTGGAATACTGACAAGAAGATGAGCAGACCGAATATTCTTTGCCCTTTGACCGACTCAGAACTTATAAACTTAAATTGNATTGTCCATTTGCTGAAAATAGCAACACCACTAACACGAGACGCAGAAGGAGCCCTATGCGAAGAGAAAGGTCGAATTCATTTCCTCGTGTAAAGAAGGGGCAAATTGGTGACTCCGAAGCTAATGAGCTTCATTTGGGCGAAATTGTGGCTCAGAGACAACGGAGTCAAGTAGGAATTCTTAGTGATCAGATATCTGAATATCGACAAAATTTAATTTTTAAGCTAAAATATTTTTTGCTTAATTTAGGATGACATGTTGAAAGTTAATTTGCTTGATGACCCCTTCGCAATGGAAAAGGGGATATCAAGGTCGATTAGTATGGCATCCAATTATTCCGCGTCTAGCCAAATAGCGACGGTGACATTGCAATTAGAAGCGATACATGAAGCCCAAAATGATGTTCTGAAAAACTTAGGCACGGAGATAGCGAAAGTAACAAATGAAAATGACGACCTTCGAAGTGAAGTTGCACGCGTGAAGTAATCCTTATTACTTATCCATTATTTAAGCATAATGCATTCCAAGTTTTTGATTTAATAAAGTACTATATTAGGAATCAAAATGAAGGACTTTTGGAGATCGTTAAGAACACAACTGAAGAACTAGAAAGAATGAGGCATATCTTCCTCCTACGCGGCTTATCATCTTCCTCTCCATGCACCAAAACGTGCAAAAGCGAGCCAATGGTCATAGACAAACAGCCAGTTTCCTCTGGCAAGCCATCTCCAACTAAAAAGCATTCCAAAACCAAAGACAAGTTTTCCAACACAGACAAAGTTCCTTCTACTGCCTCATGCTTCCGTTGTGGATGCTAAAACATAATTTATTTTAGTCTAAATCTGGTCATCTCCCATCCCCATTCAGCGACGAGAAATGTCTTGGAATATTTTATGTACTCCTCAAAAAATAACTTTCCTCATTAAAATGAACGCTTCCCTGCGAATATTCATATATTTTTTTTACTGTACTAAAAACCGGAATTTTCTATGCTAGTCGATAGCCAATCTGAATACATTCATCCTAGATTGTTCTCGTGCATCTTTACTTTGCTAGTTCCAAAGTTCCATATACTTAACAAAGTACGTCATCCACTCACAAAATATCCTTTTTTTTATTGTTCATACTAAGGTCATCTAACATTTTGCCTAATTACATTAATTGTTTAGCAGTTTTAGCACTCCATCGTGACTCTTTTTCTCTCCTTGTCAAAACAAGATATTCTTCTCCCAAGTTAGGTAAAAATAAGAAGACGGCTGTACAGCGCATGCATTTAATACACGCAAAGAAATGAGTCTCTCTTCATTCCACCACCTACAATACATTGTACATTGTCCTATCACATCACCTAAATGCAAGTTTCACTTTATACATCACGTCACGCTAAATCCTATAATCACAACAGAACTACTACGTTCAATTCAGTTCAGACCATTTTATACGGCTTCTCTCTACCAAGTATCAAAATATATAAAAAAGACAGGCATAAGAATGGGAGGGGGCAGCGCAGCCTTTATATTTGGCTTACTTTTTTTTACTAAAAAATCCTCCTCCTTGCATTTTATATGCTCACACACATACACCAGCAACCTCGTTAATACAATACAGTTTTTCATTACACAAAAAATACACTCCTCATCCTAGAAAACGAGCTTCACTTCTGTACTCTGTACACACTGAGGCTAATATGGGAGAAAAATATGCAAGTCAGTCAATAAGGGGCATACACACATCGATATTATTATATCCTGTTATCAGTCATCATCATCTTTCTATCCGTCAGTGTGTGCTGTAGTAGACAAAAAATCAAGAAGTGAAAATCATCCATGGCCAACCATCACCATCAAAAAAAAATATTTGCTAAACTATTACACTGAAAAAGAAGTGCTCATATCTGCCCATTCGGCCCATTGAATAGATTCTCCAGAGAGGAGAGGGGGATCGTCGTAGATCAAATTTACTATCTGAAATTAAACTCGTCATTATAAGTCTTCTTGTACAGTTTGAGAGAAGGAGAAAGTTTCAAGTTTGACGTAGAGCGTTTCGCTGGGCGTTAACTGCCTTTTTTGTAGAGGTAAAAAAACGTGAAAGCGAAGAACCTGTCAAAAAAAACTGTCAGAAGGTAACTTTTTAAAAGATTAATTATGGCAAGTCGGCCAAGTGGAGGTGCAAACCAGGCAGGTGCTCAAAGACCAAATGGAGCACCCCAGAATAAAATCTGTCAGTTCAAATTGGTGCTGCTGGTGGGAGTCAGCTGTTGGCAAGTCTAGCCTAGTCCTTCGCTTTGTCAAAGGCCAGTTTCACGAGTACCAAGAGAGCACGATAGGAGGTCAGGGTCAATTTTAAATGTTAATTTAGTCATTTTTAAAAGAAGGAGGTTTCTTAATAACGTTTGTGGATTTTTCGTTTTTCTTTCAGCTGCGTTTTTAACTCAAACCGTAATGCTAGATGATACGACAGTATAAGTTCGAGATTTGGGATACAGCAGGTCAGGAACGGTATCACTCCCTTGCTCCTATGTACTATCGAGGAGCACAGGCAGCAATTGTTGTTTACGACATTACCAATCAAGTAATTTTTCCACGCTAATAATAAATCTATTTTGATATTGTAAACAAATGATCATCAGGGAATTATGGTGAACTAATTATGTCTTATCTTTCCCCTACAGGAAACGTTTGCCAGAGCGAAGACATGGGTAAAAGAATTGCAAAGACAGGCCTCCCCAAATATTGTGATTGCACTCGCTGGAAATAAGTCGGATTTATCCGCTAAGCGTATGGTAGATCATGACGAAGCATATGCGTATGCTGATGAGAACGGACTTTTATTTATGGAAACTTCTGCTAAAACAGCTATGAATGTCACGGATATATTCCTTGCCATTGGTAAGCTGCAGCCTTATGAAATATGACTTTGTAGTTTTATAAGGTAAAAGTAAATATCAAAATCTATAAATGTAATTTTAAATATTTACAGCTAAGAAGCTCCCGAAGGGTGAGCAGGCCACTGGTGCTGGTCAGGCCCAAGGAAGGAGAATAACAGATGCGGATGCAGCCCCACGTTCCACTCCTAATTGCTGTAAATAAGAGAAAAAGTTTATAGGGAAAATGTCGTCGTCAACCGTGTTTTCTTCTCCGCCGCTACCTAACAAAAAATACTATATTTATGGTCCGACAAAAGGTTTCGGTTTTTACGTAAAAATGGAGGACCTACCGAAAAGAAACAATCTGGAATATTTGTATCTTTGAAAATAAATACATATTACTATATGTTATGCTTAAATTAAATTAAATACAGTTTAATGTAAAATAGATTTACTTTACACAACTGTCGAATTCTGTAATTCTGATCAGGCAAGGTATAGTAGATAAAAGTCCATACCAGAAATGGCAGAAATTGTTAAAATCTGAACTCTGTGCAAATGTGTACTGCTTCTAAATCCAAGCACGAGCACAGCTAAAACCGGAAGCAAATCAGAATGAAATGAAAAGTGAAATAACGTTCCTCCTGAAACAGAAGGGTTCCATTATTAATACATATATAATAGTTGTATAAATTTACTAAAGTATATAATTTTTTGTTTCTAAATGTAAGTAATCTTCAGGCTGCATATTATTAATTATGGAAGTCTTTTTTTGAGTTTTATTGTTATATGTAATTTTTATGGTAAAACCTTTTGAATCTAGTAATGAGAAACGTGATGGATAAGCGTCATTCTGCAATATGAGGTTTAATTAAATTAATAACTGTACAGGAAAGATGACTGTATTACAAGGGACTTGTAAAAGAATTAGAAAGCTTAAATGAATACGGAGTATCAATATACATTAAAATGTACACAGTACACAAACGTCAGCAATTTTCTTGTCAAATGTTATAGCTGTAATTATTGTTATGTAATTTGAGACCACAGCAGGTACATAATTATTGTCAAGCTTAGTTTGTATAATTTTTGGTAATAATTATCGCCCTCTAATAAAATGCAGTTGATTTCTGACTATCTAAATTTATTTGTTGTAAATTCACATTTATAACTTCAATTTTTAACATTTACCTATGTATAAATTTCACGGGTTCACTCAAGCCGAATGCGCAAAACTATGCTTGTCCGAAAAGGACAAAACGGGTCGAAGCATATTACAGTAGTACTTTTAGTTGACATGGGATGGGATGCGATATGCGATATGAAAGTAGTCAAGGAAATTGAAGGTTTCAACGAAGCAAGAAAAATGGACAATAAATGGGTACATGTTTTGCAATAAGAACTGAAAGGTGAAAATTCGAATTCAGACTTTTAGATTTCTTGGACCTGGAAAAACATTCTTAAAAATATTCACAACTAAATTCTCTATCAATTAGTAAATTAGTGTAGAAATTCGCTTCGCACCCAATTGGCTTAACGAAATTTGACTAAATTTTTAAGTGGGAAACATGTACTGCTGCCCCATTGAACGTCCTGGCTACCTTCCACAACCCTACCATTTGCCTGGGTATGGTGGTCACGTCCCATCTATTAGACAGAGGAACGGCGCCACTTTCGGGAGACTTTCCAGAGACTGTATAGAGGATCCTTGTGTGGCTCAGGTACTTTCTTTAAATTACTTCCATAGTTCCAACATCTAAATTTTCATCAATCGACAACTCTTTTCCAAAATGACCGATTTCTTTCTTTTTCTGCAGGCACCTTGTCCAGTTCTGGCCCCCCCGCCGCCAAAATGTTGTCCACCACCAAGCTGCTGTCGCAACCCAGTTGGATGCGAAGATATCGGCTGCTGTGATCCAGTGTGCTGTCCACCACCTCGCATCAATATAAAACCAAGGAAGCCAAAATGTGAAGAGATTCCGTGCGACCCATGCAAAATCATGGAATGCTTCCCCCCTGCTGCATGTTGTCCACGGCCCCGTCCTTGCTGTCCTCCGCCACCTTGCTGTCCCTCTGCACCTTGCCGTCCTTCTCCAGCTTGTTGTTCTTTACCTAGAGCCCCACCTCCACCATGTTGTCCTTTACCTTGTGGTCCCCCGCCATGCTGTCCTTCACCTTGTGGACCCCCTCTATGTTGCCCGCCACCCCGTTGCATTGCACCACCACCCTGCTGCCCGCCTCCGTGCCCTCCTAGACCTTCTTGTGGAGCATCCTCTATGAGGGATCCTTGTGATGACCCTTGCTGTGGTCCACCAGAGGCTCCCTGTCCAATCAAGCAACGTAACCATCTCCCAGAGCCGGCAGGGTTTGTGTGTGGGCCAGACGTCCCTCCGTGCTGCGAATCCGCCTACGCAGCTCGAGCTCATCACATCAACAGAGGGCCTTATGCTTGTCCCTGGTAAATCCCGCAGGAATATATTACCTCTCTTATTTCATCGATCGAGAAATATATGCCAATAACCTCGTTCCATCTCACTAAACCAATCATTATTAAGATGATTAATTATGAAATATTTTTTATTTTGCCCTGTAGCAAGCCGGAACCAGATAACAACGTCTACCGCTGCTGCGAAAGCATGTCTTCTTCATATGCCGGACACATTCCAGGATTCACGTTCCACAGTAACGGAAGAACAACCGGGAAGGCTACTTGGGGCACTAAGCAGTACATGAACAAATGCTTCTATTTCAACACCTTCAGCAAGCCCTAGGATGATCATATCAACCTCAATCATAATCACTAAAAATTTTGTGTCCCTCTTGTTGTCTTCTCTCCAAATCTTCTCCAAAAATATTAGCAAAATCCTTCTTTATTTTCAACAATACGAATTCCAATAAATCAGTCGTGTTGAATAATAAAATGCCGAATATCCTATGCCGTAATATTTTTTGCATCGTAAGCCTTCTTGTAAGAATTGAGTACTGAGTTACGTAAATTCACACGTTTTTCCTTAGTTCTTTTTTATACGTAGTTCGAAAATGATCAAGACCACCAAGAGAAATATCTAATACAAGTAAAACATTCCAAAAACTCGAAATGCCTGTTTGTTTCTCCTTTGCTAAATTACTCCTTTCAAGTAGTTTCACTAAACTGTCGTAATTCAAGAAATGTACCTAATTAATTATTATTCCTGTCCAAAATCCAAAATGAATATACATACGTAGGTATGTAACATGTAACTATTATAATTTAGTTAGGTAATAGTAATGAGGTAGGTGGTCAAAAAATGAGCGGGGTAAATGAGTGGTTCATATGCATTTGAAAGAAAGCGTGGTCAGCACGCGGTGAGAACATGTAACAATCAAACTAAACCAATAATCTATTATCTACTACAAATATAAAAACCCTACAGATCGTCTATTGAATTCAGTGATATGAAAATTAACTTAACATCTTATCAGTTGTGAGTTGTGGTGCAAACTACTTATTAATAAATAAAATAAAAACGCCGTCAGCATCCACAAGCAAATTTTTTTCAGATCCCATCGAAAGGATGGGAATTTTTAATACAAACATTTTAATAATTTTAAACATTATCCCAGTAGAATTACGATAAAAACAAGTGAAATTATTATAAAGTTCTAGCTGGGAGGTAGCTTAATTCGTCGTGAGTATCACCACCAGCTGCAGATCAAATTGTCGAAGGATGAGTGATGTTTTTGAACTTATGAACTGGAAGATGTCTTCCTGTGCTCCGGTCACCCCCAATGGAACTGTCCGGTTATCTTCTTCAACCACTTGGAACCCGGCATCCGGTAGGAACTGACACGACGAAACTAGAGCCACCTTACTTCGATCTCGCCCTCATCTTCCTGCGCTTTCGCTTAAGCCTACGCATCCGCTTCTTACGCCACTACAATAATCAGCAAATAAATAAACAAAATCATTAATTTATTTATTCGCAAAAATTAAAAACGCCTTATCTCCCTTTTCACCATACACCACACCACACGCTTCAGGCACTCAATCCGGCGAACCAAAACCTTAATTTTACTAAGAAAATATATATTTTTAAAACGCTTACCTTGGCCCTCATCACCGAAAAGGGGGAAAGGGTAAACCCCGGTTAACGACTATCCACTTCTCTTGGCCCGGAGGTCAAGAAAATTAATTAAAATTAAAAATTTCTCTCCAGTAAATATGTTTTGACCATGCACCTCCAAAGAACAGGAATGAATAGTGTGGAGCTGTGCCGTATACCGAGTTGGGATGCTGTTGTACGTGCTTTTTGAAAGAGAGTTGCTGCTGCCAGTTAGGCTTCTCTCCGCTCTCCAATTTCAGGTAGGGTGACTATGGCTGTGGTGCACTAGTGAGGCTTCACTGAGGCTTCTTAAGCATTGAAAGCGAGCCGCATTTGAGAAATGCAGCTTGGGCAGCTCCTCTAGTTGAAAGGATTTCCGCGAGATGACTTACTTTGCTTTATTGGGGAGACTTTGTTACATTCACTTTGTCTGTCTGATGAGCGTTTGAACTGAAATAGAATGTAGATTGTAGGGACTTAGGGAAAATCAGTTTTGAGAAAGATGCTGTGAATAATAATTATTGGGAGACATGTAAAATTGATCCTTGCATAATAATTTATTAGATGTTCCAGAGATTTTTATTCACTACATAACTAGCATGGAAACATTGACAATAGATTCTGATTGATTACATTATTTTGTCCTTTTCTAAAATAATGTATTTTCCTTACCTGAATTTTCAATTTATTTTACATTCAGGCTACATTTTAGTACACTACGATATAGGCAGTAGAAATCATACACTTCAAAATTTTAACTATATTGGCATTTGTAGCATATATTTGACCCTAGTATTCATTTCCTTCTAAATTTTTAAATCGTTTTCAACAAATATGGCAGCCAACATTATTACGGAAATCCTCGTAAGCCTAAACGTAACTTTGGTCTGTATCTCTGTAGTAGGAATCAATAGTCATACTTATGTATGCTTTTTTCTTGTGTGTAGGGTCTGCTGAACACGGAAGTGCCATTGGCAGAAGCTGTTGCAGATATAGCTACAGGCCCTTGCTGATATTATAGGGACAGGAGGTCCTGACGAGAGGGACAAAGCTATAGAAAATGGCGCATACACAGTTGCATGTGGGGCTTGGGGGCAGTGCTGTTACAGCGGCATGTCCAACGTGCTTTCGCCAAGGTATATATGTAAAGAATTCGCAAATTTTTGATGGTATCTCAATCTCACATGAGCATGAGGTAACTAATTTTGTCTTATTCTTTACCTAACTTTAATTTAGCCCCGGAACAGGTCAGTGCCGAGATGCTGTTCTTCGTGTGCTGTATACTCTTACGGCAGGTAAACCTGATATAATCGATGAACTTGGGTGGCGGATAATTACTCAAGCAGTCGAGTAAGAAAATGAAAATAAATTCCGAAGTCAAATCCATATTTTTAAAATTATATTCCTTGTCCTAAGATTTTATAATTCTGTTTTAATTATTATTAATTCATACAGCAAATCGCTTTCAGAGGAAACGCATATCTTGGTGCTCCGTGTGATACGAAATATTTCCATAAAGTCGGAAGAAAATCGGGAGATGTTTACATGGAGGTTAGGACTACTGGAGCCGCTAGCTTCCTTTATCATTAGAGATAAGCCCAGTAATCCCTTAGTGCAAGAGGTAAGCAATAAACTTAAACTAAAACTAATCTTATCCTCTCAGATGACCAGAACTATAAACTAGAACAATAACATTTCCATATCATTTTCAAAAGTGGTGCTCAACAATGAAGGCTTTAGTGTTAAGCGATGACCCTCGAGTACCATACAACAGGGCACCTGAGCGTAAACGACTGATCACTCAAACCAAAGTTTTACCCATTGTAGCTGGATTGTTGAATCAACCTGGTAATTATTATAATTCTCGTCATATTCTCATATATAAATCTCATTTATGTAAAATTCATAAAAATCTAACTACAGAATATGAAAAGGATGAGGGTGCGCTAAACGCCTTGATAGTGTTTTTGGGTACGATGGCTTCAACTGAAAACAATTGCATTGCGATAGAATCTGGAAACGTTCTCCCAGGAATTTATTCTGGAATGAAGACTCACTACCAAAACAAGGTATACTTCATTTCTAAAGCATAATTGTGTCCAAGATTTTAGGTGTGGGTGTTAAATGGTGATTTTTTCATCTCAAGACACTATTTAGAAACCTTATTTCCTTACTTCGGTATTTGTGTGTGGATCAAACTGTTCGAGAGAAATGCTCCAGTTTTCCCTTCATGAAACATGTCATGGAAGCTCTTACTTTATACAAGGTACCTACCCATATTGATTTATTAAGATTACATAAACCACCAACACCTGTTTAAAAATGTCAGTCGAAAAAATTAATGGGGCATGCAATTCCTAAATGTAGAAGGAGAAAGACATAATTGACGTAGCATTGTCATGCTGTGCCATGATGACCCTGAAAAATGCTTGTCAGACATCTCAGTTTCTAGCCAAAAATGGCCCCGCCGTTCTCTTTCAACTTATGAATGAGTACAAAGATGATACGACTATATTGGTGAGTAAAACTTCCATTTTCCAACAATTCCAACTTACAATTACCCAAATACTCTAAGACAATTTCTAAATATTTCACTATGATTTAATTAGAAAGGAGCGTGTTTCACTCTAAGAAATGTATGTGAAAATGGAGGTCCTGAGGCAAGAAATAAAATGCTGGAGATCGGTTTTGGATCGTTTCTTAGCGAGCTTTTGCTGGAAGTCATAGATCTCAAAGAGTTTTACCTAATGCCTGTTCTGAGGAGTCTTGGTCAAGAAGGCTTAGAACAGGATGCCACTGGTGGCGATGGAATTCCATTGGTTTCGACTGCTGAGGAATCGGCTATTACACATCCTGAGGAAAATACTCGTGGCCCTTTTGGGGAAGCGGAAGAGGAACATTTGTAATTACCAAAATTAATCCGAAATGCCACAACGTACTACATATAGAAACTTGGCTTTGTCCTTTTTACATTGTAGCTCAAAATTGACAAGTTATTAAAATAAACGTTTGCCTTTGTCCATAATACAGAGGCATAAAATTACTTTTTTTATCCTTGAAGTGTTTAGGTAGTTGATAGTTGTGCAAACTAATTTCTATTGTCCAACTTCCTGTATCATTATATGCTTTCATGCATTTATTCCAAAAGGAATATTTAAACGAGCTATTTTGTATCTATATATAATAGTTTCTTCTTGCATGAAAAATATACGTTCTTAATTTTATCAGGGGCATTTAGATTATTGTGACAATTACTTTCTCCTATATGGTAAACTCCATCGTGTTCTTTGATATCATACGATTTACACAGTAAACTTCAATTATGTACATATGTACCTAAGCACTTCAACAAGGTGATCGAATCCTATTTGTTTTGGCTTGGCTTTCATCCTTCATTGAGTAATACCTAGCACAGTTCAGAATAATTGCACAAAAACATTCGTGTGAATTGTGAAATGGAGCTTATACGAATACTAACTTGCTCTAGCGGGTTGTTTTATCTGAAATTCGATTTTACGTTGCCGTTGAAAAAGTAGCATTGACCTGGCCTTTCTCATTGATTTTTATCTTTTTGTACTGTTTAAACACTATCACTATTTCCTTCCATGCAGTTCTACTCTTTTTTAAAAACCAGAGTTCTCATGTCAAGGCTTGCTAATATGCTCATATTCTTGCTTGTATTGAACTTTGCCATTTAAATTTTTTAGTTGATTATTGTAGGTGCGACCACTATTTTCATTACTATTCCCTTCTTTTCCTTCAGTACAAAAACGACCACATTGCTTGAAATTCCTGAGTTAGATAGCATCTGTAAAAGTAAACGATGCATAAAAGAAAAATATACTGAATTCGTGAATAAAAAATATGCTGCAATATGTACATCGACAAATATGATTAATTTCTGTTCATTGAATGAAATATGTTTAGGCATGCTGTAAATGTGATTTTTCGCCTTATACTTTATAACTTATATGTGCGATACTCGTAGGAAAAAACTTGGTAGGTGATTAGTTATTAGTAAATAAAGATATTTCCTTTAATGCAGAGGAAACAGCGAAAAATACTAATAACTTTCCAATGGTTTTTTCCGAATTTTGATATTTTAGATATGACAGTTGTTAGAAGATAAAGATTTATCTAGAATTATCTAGTCACACAGTTTACTAGATGACCACCTTGCATATGTGCTATTTTGGTAAAATTTACTTCCAAGTTATCAGTGAGACTTTTATTGATTAGGTAACCATGCATGTTCGATTCGAGATCTCACGTCAGATTAGTATTGAGTAGACAAAAGAAAGAGAGTAGTTAGTAGTATTGAAACCGTGATCAATTACAGTTTACGTAATTCAGAGCTGAGCCAATAAAAAAGCAAAACTATTTTCATTTAGTGCTTACTAAAAGTATATACCTAATTATAGCTACATAGTAATAGAATAAACTTTCCATTAAATATACATAAAAATCGATCTCCAAAATTCATTCCAAAAACTCCATCAAACAGTGACATTCCAAAATTGTGAACGCAGCTATTATGCTGAAGATGACCTATTCTGGCAAGCACTATTGGTAATGGTAAATGTATGATTTATTTAAGTTACTGAAGCATGGAATCATGGAATATCAATATTGCACATCTTTTGAAATTTTTAACAGTTTTCCATTGTAGACTTCTGAGGATACTCTTTACACTGCTCTGCTGGAAATTGTCTTCCATTACTATTCCATTGGAGTTACTACATTTATTGGAATTGGAATCTTGTCTCTTTTAGACAATGAAGAGACAGCTAGCCACCATCGTGCCAATTCAAGAAGACCCTTCTACTTCAACACCACCCTCCCCAAGTCCAAAATCAAATAAGGGTTCTTACTGGTCCTGGGCATTTGGCTTCACAATGTTCCCCTTCGTTTTCTGGGGTTGTCCTTTTTACCTACTATTGGGAAACAAAGTTTCTCAAACATTTTCCACTGTACGAATTGTGAACACATTTTATTGGCTGAAAGCAGCATTTGACTGTAGGTCGCCTGCCATAACATTCATATCTGTTGTTCTTATTATTCCCACCGTTATCATTAACGGTTACGTCATTTTTGCAATCGGTGACTTGCTCTGGAGCTTGTTCATTATAGGAAAGTACAAGTTATCCTTTATTAACGATGCCGTCGAGCTTATCAGGTTCCTTCCAATAGTATTGCCTTTGAACTACGTGTGGTTCCGTGGCTTCAAAGTGAGTAATATGATAACTGCACTAAATAACATACACCGAGACTATGAGGGTGTCGGGTGTGGCTCCCACTTCCGAACCAAAATAATATGTTTAGTTGTTATTATAGTGGTAGTGCACATTATCCGCTGCATTTGCTATGACAAGTATGAATTGTCCAATAGCACGAGTGTTTGGAAAGGATTGAAAACCATATTTGATTTTTCAGTTGTCATATTTAGTACCTTCCTTATGCCCTTGTACTGCACATTTTGCTATGCAATTACATTCCAATTGTATGTGATTAAGGCATTCGTTTATAAGTTAGTTAGTAGAAGAGTTCCACCAAATATCCATCATTTAAGCTGTATCAAGTCACTTTACACACAGGCTGCAGATACTATTATGACCGTAAACGGGCTCTTTTCTGCTTACATGCCAATTTCCATGTTAATTATGCTTATAGGGGTTACATTTGATGCAGGTACTTTGTGGAAAGTTTTAGCTTTGATATCACATTTGACTAATTCGTGTGAACTACTTGAAGAGGAAGATAAAACTGGGGAAGAGGAATGCGAGACATTGGCTGAAATAATGACACCTGCGGTTGTAAGGGAAATTAATGCTGAAATAGCTTGCATTTTTATAATTTATGGGATGGTAGTTTTCACAGTCCTACAAGCAATTGACACAAATGACTGCGCTAGAGAGCTGAATGTTTGGCTTAATGACTTCGTAACTGGAGCTGGAGGCACTGATGTCACAGGCATACTAGCTAGTTTAGGGGCTTTGAATGGTCCTGGAAAATGTGGTGTCAAGATGAAAGATGACAACGAAATTTTATACGGATATCTCTATGAAGACACAGGTCAAACGCCATTAATTTGGGCTCATAGTGCAATGCAAGAAAGTGGGATGGACGACGAATTCCTACGAAAAGTAAGAAGATGATAATATAAATTCTAAACATTCTAAACAAGCTCGTAACAATTATCAAGCATAGCTACTTACCACATGTCTGTACTATTTCTTCCCTCCAGTTTCGCAACTTAAAGGCCTACATCCATTCTCGAATGCAATTGGAGGACCCAGCGCTGCTGCGTCTCATATTTGTCGGAATATTGACCCCGACGTTACCTGGAAGACTATTGAACTACCGCGTTACTTCTTAATGCCTATTTCAAACCTTTTTCTTTTCTCATTCATATTGGTATAGCCTAATTTTAAGGTATTTATCTAATTAGTTTTTTATTCTTTTGATGTCATAATAAAATATAAATGTAGGTTTTAAGCAGTAGCTTTAACTTTTGCCCAATGCAGAATAATAAAATAATGAAGCAACAGCAGTACAAAATACATACCTACTTTCTCTGCGTACATTAAGATTTGTAGGTACGTTTCGGCCAAATTATTGCGATTCTTCCCACGTTTCATCTGTTTTATGTGAGCCACAGAAGACTGCCTTGTTTGTTCTGATGTTAGTTCATTTATCATTGTTCCTGTACTCAATCATTATTTTAACTACACATATAGACAAGTGATTTACTTTTTTAATCCGAGAAATTTCTTCCTCTCGTGTGGCAAGCTTTCGTGCTTATGTGGGCAATACGATAGAGTGATTCAATATACCTAGTAAAACTCTTCGAGCTAACGTTTTGTGCTATATTATAGTAAATGCTTCATCACTTCATTGGTACTTTTGCACACGATAAATCTATTAATTTAGGTATTTCTATCTATTGTAACAAATTGACAACTGCGGCTTTCATCCAATATTCAGAAATGCCCAGCACCTACGTACAATCACATTGATGGAAAAGCTGTTTGCGTGTGCAGACTAAAACGTTGAATTTACAAACAGATAATTACGATTCATGTTAGAGTGTTTACTATAGTGTTCAGTCGAGAATTTTACGTAAGAAGTTTGCATTTGAAAAACTATTATTGATCTGCCATTATTGATTGATTTTGAACACCTTTTCGACAAAAAGAATCCACAGCGGTTGCTTTAAAACAAGCATTATATGGTGTTTCTTTCTATTTACTAGTTTTTGTCAGTAGTTAGTTGTGTCCCAAAGTGAAGGCTTGAGGTAATTTAGTAGCTGTTGCTCATATTAAACATTTCCATTTGCACTTTATAGTTACACGCGTGTCTGTATCCTTCCGCCATCCTCTCCTAGAACTTTTTTATTTCCTGTGATATAGAATTGAGCCTAAGACATAGTCAGGGTCATGGCTAGACATCAATGTGGGGCAATGTAAGACTCCTGAGATTTTTTCAGTAACTTAGTTCAATATGAAGAAGCAGCCAGTCACAATCATATCAATTCAAGAAGATCCCTTCAAAATTCAACATACGTCATCATCGGCAAAGCCTAAATCAAAGGGCTCCTACTGGTCATGGGCATTTGGCTTCACAATGTTCCCCTTCGTTTTCTGGGGTTGTCCATTTTACCTACTATTGGGAAACAAAACCTCCCAAAAGATATCCCCAACTCCAATATTCAATACATCGGGTTGGCTCAAAGCAACATTTGGCTGTAGGTCGCCGGCCATAACTATCATGTCCTTGGTTCTTATCATCCCCACCGTTACCATTAACGGCTACGTAATGTATGTGTTCGGTGATTTGTTTAGCAGTCTATTCGTTACAGGAAAGTACAAGATGGGCTTACTTGACGATGTTGTCGAGCTTATCAGATACCTCCCAATAATATTGCCTTTGGACTACGTGTGGCTCCGCGGCTTCAAAGTTAATAATATGATAACTGCACTAAACAACATATATAGAGATTATGAGGGTGTAGGATGTGGAACCAACTTCCGGGTGAAAGTGATAATTTTAGTAGTTATAATAGTGGCCGTGCACATAATCCGCTACCTTTGCTACGACAAGTACGCAGTAGCCGAAAGCAAAACTTTTTGGGAGGCACTTAAAATAGTTTTTGATTTTTCAGTGGATATATTTAGTTCATTCCTTATGCCTTTGTACTGCACATTTTGCTATGCAATTACATTCCAATTGTTTGTCATTAAAGCATTCATTTATAAGTTAGTTAGTAGAAGGGTCCTACCAAATATCTATCATTTAAGTGCTGTTAAAACACTGTATACTCAGGCTGCAGATAATATTCTGGTCGTAAATGGATTCTTTTCCATTTACATGTCACTTTCCCTGCTAATTATGCTGGTGGGATTTACACTAGATGCAGGTAGTTTGTGGAAGGGTCTGAATACGATTTTGGATGGGATATCTCCTTGGATTAGTTTGCTGGCATTTCTACATGAGAAAACTAGTGGTGAAGAGGCAAATGAAGCAAGGGAGACGACAAAAGGGCTTTCTCCTACGGAGATAAGGGAAATTAATGCGGAAGTTGCCTGCATCATAATACTCTACCTGTTGGCATATTTCACAATTCGACAAGCGATAGGTACAAATGATTGTGCCCGGGAGCTGAATGTATGGCTCAATGATTTCGTAACTGGAGCTGGAGGCACCGATGTCACGGGCATATTAGCTAGTTTAGGGGCTTTGAAAGATTCTGGAAAATGCTCCGTAAATCCTAGAAATGACAAGGGAGCCGTACTCGGATATCTCGATGAAGACTCAGAAGAACATACGCCACTCATTTGGGCTCACAGCACAATGCTCGAAAGTGGAATGGACGACGAATTTCTAAGAAAAGTGAGAAAGATAAAATTCAATCTTGACAATCTAGTGTATAAACTAGTTACTTATGAGTAGAATGTTTAAAAACTAACTAACAAACACATTTTACATTAAATTTGCATTATTATTTTGGTTTTTCCAGTTTCGCAACTTAAAGGCATACATCCATTCTCGGATGCAACTGGAGAAACCAGCATTGCTTCGACTCGCATTCATTGGAATTTTGGCCCCGTCATTACCAGAAAGGCTGAGAAGATACCGGGTTGTATTTTAAATACTTGGCCACTTCATTCATTTTCGGCCGTTTTCTCTCACTCTGTTTAAAAATCACAATTGTTTAATTATTGAAACCAGGTTAAATCCTGCAATTAACTTATATGTATTTGTATATACACCTTGTTATAGTTTTTACGATAAAATAAAATTCAAGTCAAGTGTCATGCAATATACACTCTTATAGATCGAGTGCTTGCTAATTGCTTGTCTCAAACCAGGTAAAGTCAAACTAGTGAAAGTGAAATCAATTAATTGCAAAATGCATGTATTTTTCGCCTCTGTATCTCCATCTCCATCCAAATGGTAAATATTAACTTCATTCTCATTCTCTATTTTCTCCATAATATATTTCCTGTTCATTCATAAGAAAGACTTTTCAATGCAATAAAAGTGCGCGGTTTGCCTTGTAAACCGCAATAGCAGCAGCCTGCCTGTCTGTGTCTATCTGAAGTCTGATCTGAGCATGTTGATATTGTTGATGTTGAAAATCCAAAACAAAATCAGTTTTCTCAGCTGTTTTAATTTTGTATCGGGGATGTGTCATACATTCATACATTCCATCATCCATTGACACTTATATAATGTAAATGTATATCACGTCAATTATTGACGGTCAATATAAAGTCGAAAGTATTGTTGAATAGTGTCTGTTCTGAATCTAGTAAATAAGTGTATCATCGCATTAAATTTTTCACTCACAGTTAAAATTAAAACTGAAGGTTGTGTGGAAGGAAAATGAATTTCCTTTCACAGGCGGATGAAAACTTGTCAGGAAGCATTGAGTTGCAGGTAAGCAATGTTGTGCCATACTAAATCTGTTATAAGTGCTTTTAAATTAAAACGAGGTGCTTTATTGAGCTTTGATCTATGTGGCATTTCGGTTTTATAAGAGAAGATTTGGAGAGATGCACTAAATGAGCTATTAAATTTTTAATAATGCAGTATCATTCCTGTTTCTACTGTGATGGGTACTACGGACCTTGCTTCGGAGAGCCAACTTGCGCAACATGCCACGAATTTATATTTTCTGAGGATTTCAGACTGCTGCAGTTTCAGAATCTGAACGTTGGCGTTAGCAATCGTTTTGAGAGTGAAATGGATGTAAGTATGAAGTTTTTTGGTAAAACTTACATACTTTAAAGTTTAAAACAGCAGTAGTGCTAGACTTGGGGTGAATGTAATATTTTTTAATGGATATTAATACATTTTTGTACAATATAAAGAAAGATGATGGTGACTCTGGGAATGATGAACCCTCGGAAGAAGCGGGAGCAGGACCAGCTCCTGTAGCTCGAAGTAACAGTGATTTGGGAAGAGATCCGGTTCTAGTTCCTATGAATGTTGTTGGCGACCCTTCACCGGATGAAGAAATGGAACCTGATGCTGAAGCCCAGCGTGATGTGGATGATGACGAAGAAGAAGCCGCTGGTTGGAATGATGGAGAAATGGATGTTGTTGCAATGGCAGTTCCAATTGAACCCGTGGAAATGAGGTTGATTGGTAGGGAAAGGGTGCAGCAACTTCCGCTTGCTCTACAACCTTTAGTTCCTCCAAGTCTATCACCTCCATCGTCTGATCGTTTGGCTAGCAGACTTGCTCTTCTTGCAAACCCCAGACCCTTGTATGAATACGGACAGTTGACAGAGGAGCTTCTCCTTCGAATTCCTCCTGAAAGTAAGTAATTCTGCTAAAAGTTAATAACCTGTGGAAAACTCTCGATCCTGCATTTAGTAATAACTTTAATATTTTTTATTCTCTTTCTTTGATTAGTTTGGGCTGCAATATTCAAGAAGTTAGATGACATTAGTCTTCTAATGGCATCTAAAGTTAGTCCGAAGTGGAAGGCCGTTGTATTGGACATTTTTCCTAATGAGCGATGGGAGGAATTTGTAAAACTGCGGTGGCCGCTTTTCAACCCAATTTATCCAGTTCAGGACTGGTACACAATTTATTCGGATCTGTAAGTAATTTGTATAAAACAGTTTTCGGAGTGTGCTATGTATTTCATTTCTACTTAATAAGATTAACCACCTAAAATATGAAATATGTTTTTGAAATATACCTTAGGATTGACAGTGTTCCATGCAAACTATGTTTTGTGAATCTTACCTTAAACCCTCAAGGATCTCTTGGACCAGTTAGATCTCTTAGAACAGTGCGGTTGCAAAAGGAAATTAAATGTATGCTTTCAGTTGACTGAATTTTCTAGACCAATACCTATGTATATGTATATCGAATTTAGTATTTGATAAAAAATATTTGTGTTACTGCAGGGTTGCGGATAGATCACCCTGAAGGGATTGAAGCTGTACCACTTGATCGACTAAATTATAACTGGTTGGCACGGATCCATGGCCCTCCACAAAGTGTGTATCAGGGAGGAGTGTTTTATTTAAACTTGAAGGTTCCTCAAGAGTAAGTTAAATAACCGTAATTCTAAACAGATTGAGACTGAACAATTGTAACTGATATTAGTTGTTAATATTTGTTTGCGCCTTTATTCATCTCGCATGTTCATTGAGCTAGCTAAAGTAAATCAACTTTATTGTGTTATTTTGCATGATCTTACTACTAGACTCTCGAGTACAATGATATGTCGTTTATTACGTTGAATCAATGTATTATTTTTAATTTTTCTGTTTCTGCTTAAAATAGTATAGCTTTTCATACAGAAGAAATGATATTAGCGGCGCTCACTTGCATTAGTGATCTACCTTAACTTTAATTTTTGTACGATAAAATAATTATGAAATGATCAAAAGAACATTTAATAAAAGTAAAAAGATACAAAAAGAGAAAGTTCTATGAATCTCAAGTAACAACTTATTATAGGCAACTCATACATAAGCACTGTCGTTATGTTCATGTCATGTACGCCATGCGAACTACCTAATTGATTGAACCTACAGCAAAAGTTATAGATCCTTCAGGCAGCTTGCAATAACTTCTTGAATGAAATGTGAAAATCATCTCAGCACTGAAAATTTGAGACGCATCGAGAAAAAAACTGCAGTGTGCTTATAGTTTTCTACCACAAATAACCGGTTTCCTTCATCGCGCGCATCGTCCCACAAACATTTAGTGAATGCATAGGATCTTTGAATAAAAAATTAGATGACTAATCGTACAGTGAAAACCCGTAATGTGGACAATAGGGAAATTCTACGCTTCTAACAGGCATTTACCCAAACTGAAAAATTGTTTTTAAAATAAAAAATGAATTATTAAAATTCAAAAGCCGCGTACTATTAAAAATCTAGGTCATATGCTTCCCCTGAAGACCTAGATTCCGATGCCTCTTAAAGTACAAAAACAATTCGGTTTAGTTTTTTGAAGAAGAGTTAACTTCTAAAATTGTCTATTCATTGTAATAAAAAGATAATAGCTAATTCTATTCTAGTACCTATCTGTATCCGTACCGATTTCTATTTTTCGTATGAGAATATTTTCAAGTTATATGAACCTACTCCTTAATGAACTGTGAAAATTTGATTGATTGTTTTCATCATGTATTGCACCACGCACATATTTTTAAACTACCTATATAATAATTTTTAATGACTATGTCCAACAGTTTTCTCTAAACAGCCCAAAAGCTCTCATTTTGCGGTTTCCTTCAGACTGTTCCTCTTTCCTCTTGCGCAATCAAACTTCTTTCTTTTGTTGGCGACCATCCATATCTAATCGCTTTCGAATTACATCTGACCGCACAGCTACAGCTATAGTAACTTTGCTTAAAAAATAGACAACTAAACTGACGCAAAAACTGATTTCGCAATTGTCATATTGATATCTGTAGATTTGTGTAAACCAAAGAAGCACATGCAATTCACATGATTACCGTGATAAAGATGACACAAGAACTGTCTAAACGCTCACGCTCAGTCAAATTTCATGCTATGTGACATTTCTGGTCACACGTCACCCCTTTTACTTTTCTTTGTAGTAATTTTCAGAAAACGATAATTTTTTGTATTGGTATGCTACACAGAAAGTGCGTGGAAAATTGCTATGCTGTTGTGATCTGTGATTCTGTGATCTCATACCAAATCTTTTCGTAATCTGTCCACATACGATATAATATAGGAAATTACATTAGTTAACGGTTGCGATTTCACTTCACAATTTTGAATTCTGGTTATACGACATGCCACTTACAGTCGCTGTTTTGGTAAGATGGGGAAATGCAAATAGCCTTTTCGTCGATGATACATAGCTAAGATTTTTATTTCTCGATGCTACATGCAACTTGACATTCAAAAAAAGTTAGCCCAAATTGCAGCCCTTTTTGCGTACAGCCACTTTTATAACTATCACTTTTTCCCTTTTCTATGAAGATTCACTAACCCACGCTCTTCAGAGTTCAGTTCACTAGTTGTAGTTACTGCATTTACAATACCGTCACAATGCTCACTCTTCGCATATAGTTTCGAAGTTTGCAAAAGAAGACAAGCGCATAAGCGTTAGTTTGCGGGAAGTGCTTCGTAAGTTTCAGTGAGCGTCTGAATTTAAGAATTGAATTAAAAAACATGTCTCCAGCAGCACGGCTTCTTGGCTTCCTTTGTTCTATGATTACATGTGAGGTAGTGTT
>JAHZND010001657.1:0-12242 GCA_027744115.1 Acrocyrtus sp. NNG-2020 | reverse complement strand
CAACAGTAATGTCAACTGGTAAGTCAAATTGGGAACCACATGGCTCGCCTGATTCAGAGACAAACTGCGCCTGAATGTGTGCTGTATCTCTCGTCATTTTTGATTTTTCCTAATTAAGCTTAATTTAATTATATTTTGCACCTTAAAAAGCAGTACCAGTTTTACCTGCTACCTCTAAAATCTAAATAACCTGTGGCCAGAACACGTTACACGCATCTAAAAGTAACGTGGACTATAAAATGCGTGTTTTGCCTTCTACAAAATATTTTGTAAAAGCACAGAAAAAGCATTGCAGAGTGCCCTCCCGCCGATACTGAAATATCTCGCATTACCCCAACTGTCTGCTACAAGTTGCACAGCGCAGCAGCTTTCATTCATGTTTGCATGTGAATATGATGCAGTGTTGAGGGTGCGGGTGCACTGCTTTCTGAAATTTTGGAAGGGGTGAAAGCTGAAATGAAACAAGGCCAGTGAAAGTCTGTATGGAAATGGCTTTCACCATCATCTTTCTCCTTCACTTTGAACATGACAACGAATGAAACGCTCGAAGTAGAAATGTGAAAACTGTTGTAATTCTGTTTGTATACATATATAATTTTTATTATCCTTTAAATTTCACTTTCCTCATCATTAACTCACATGTTTTCTCCTAATGCTTATTCTAGATTCTTTAATTTTTTTGCGGATCATCATTCTCTGTTGCTCACATTATCGATACGAGATTAAGAATTTCATGGTAGCTTTCTCTTCCTCCATTCAACATTTACTCTTTACAGATTTATTTTTACGCACACTAGTCCAGTTTAAGTGTAATTGTGTTTGAAGGGTTGCAGAAGATTGAACATTTTCCATTTCTCACAAAGGATAGCATACCTTATCAATATAAATAGATTTCATAACAGTATTCACTCTATGATATTTTTACTTGTAGTACACACAACGTTAAAATTCCTCTTTATCTTTAATCCTACTCTCTAAATGTTCGAGCAATAGTCTAGATTATTCAACACTCATGATTAGGTTCACTTAAACAAACGCACATACAATCTGTCATAGAGGTATATACAGTTACATACTTGCTACATTTACAACAGTTTGAGATATACATTAAATTGTGTAGTAACCCTTTACTTTAGCGTACAACATGCTGATTAATGCTCATGTCCTCCACTTTGTCCAGAAATATAACAGAATCTTTTGCCATTCTTCCTATGATTACAGAATTTTACTAAATTGTTACTTTAGGTTTACAACGTACTTGCAGCTACTTTGTTTTAAATTATTTCCTTCCACACTTTAATGAGAAAGGATCCTTGAAGGTGGCATTAGGGCAGTAAAGCTACTCACTAGATTTTCAGTTCGATACTTGTCATATGTAATTTGCTCATCAAGCAGCATTTTCCAACTACTCATCAATCGGTAACACGTTCAATAATTAAAAGCGGAAGATGGAGCAGGACATCAATTAACTAGTGATGCTTTCAAGTGCAAGTTACAGAAAAGCCAGCAAACGCAGAAGTAACCACCTCGCACTATATACTGCCATTCTTTCATCTGGAGAGAATTGCTTCAGATTGCCGTTATTTCAATTAACTGATTCTACAAGTTATGGTGGCACCGTGTTTGACCGAAATTGAACAAAAGGGTGTTAGCCATAAATTACCGAGTTAGTATACATATATTAAATACATTAAATTACTACATAATAACTCTTGTAAGTTACTAAATTACAGTTGATAAATATGAAATACGTGACTGTCTGTATACAAAACCCAGCATAAACTAAAAGTAAAACGTGCAGTAAAAAGAATCACTTTAACCATTCCACAACAATCACATTCATTTTAGAGTTATTTACATAACGGATTACAAAGTAGAACTGATCAATCGATATGTTGAAATCTATTTCCTTGTCTAGTGTTCTGCGAAAATTTCTATGAACAAAAATTTTAAATTATGCTCGCAGCACCTGGATTGACAAAATGCACTACATTTTGCTTACGGATTATATCTGTTTCTTATATATGCTGATGTGACCTGTACATATCGCTCCAAACCAGCACACAACTTATGTATACCTATAATTATATTAAAATATTATATTTCACAAGCATATAACGATAGTTTAAAAACTCGAAAATAAAATCTTATTTGCCACATAAAAGCTTTTGAAATTGCATCACCGTTTTTGACAGATTATAGAGAAATACATTTCACGGAAAGCAAAAAAAATACTGATGACGACAATGACACGATTATCTGTATATATGTATAAGTCATTATACGAAATTCACATTTGTAAACAACATATAAATTACTGATTATTACAAACTCACTGCTCTATCGGTGGAAGCTCTACCAACTGGACTGGAGACAGTTTATCTACTGATTTGTGGCTACAAAATAAAATACATTTAGAATGCGGTACATTTAGTATATAACTTTCCAATAGAGTGTCAAGCTAATTAAAACCCCTTTATACAAATGGTACTTGTAAAAGGTCTATAGCATAAAATCTAAAAAGCATAACTGTTTGTACTAAAAGTCTACGGCAATTTATTAAAATATGCTAATTTTCAACATTTTCGTAACTATAATGAAGAAAGAGCTTAGTCTACTAACTATAGAACATTAACAATAAATATGAATTCATTAATCTAAATATATTTTATGTCAGAATCCCGTGGAATTATAGGCTAGCAGCCCGAGTATGGAATGAAAAATGTTGCTACTACTCTTAGACAATCCTAACGCAACGTCTTACAATAGAGTCATGTAGTTCACGATAATATTGGTTGTATTGATGATTAGTTTAGCATTTTAAATCTTCTCTTTGGAGGGGACCCAGATAGACGGTCCAGCTTGATCTCCTATCACCCGCTTTACTCTTTCATAGATTTCTTCAGGGGTCTCACCTTGCACTATGGCTGCAAATATAGTAAAACAGTTTTTCAGTACACAAATTCAGAGAACATAACGCAGCACATTTAAGAATAACTCAGCTTACCAGTAAAGTATTCGGCAAACTCTTGTTCCGTTTTCTGAGCTCGCTCAAATGTCTTCCTAGCCTGTTCTTCAGTAATTCTCTTATTCATATCCCTAAACATACCAAACGTTATCGTGTAAGTACATACATAGGTAAAAATACGCATGAAAAAATGCCTTATAACAAACAACTTTACTAGAAATACTAACAGTACGCAAATTTCAGTAATATATGTGCTTTGTGCTTACATGATGGACTCTACCGACTTGGGTCGGATGAATACGGCAATAGGGTATAGCTGAGCTGCATGTAATCGCTTAATGGCATTCCCGCTAACATCCAGAATGCAGTGCTTTCCCTAGANTGTGCTTACATGATGGACTCTACCGACTTGGGTCGGATGAATACGGCAATAGGGTATAGCTGAGCTGCATGTAATCGCTTAATGGCATTCCCGCTAACATCCAGAATGCAGTGCTTTCCCTAGATATTGTGAATCAATCGAGTTCAGTGTCATTTCTTATCGGGAGAATAAAACACCAAAATGAAGAATGTTGACTGAATGTCATACCTTATCGGCAACTTCTTTAACAGCAGCCAAAGAAGTTCCGTACAGGTTATCATTATATTGACCGGCTTCGATGAATAAATGATTCTGAATATCTCTTTCCATTTGCTCCCTCGAACCTACGAAGTGGTAGTCCCGGGCATCTACTTCATATTCTCGACGTGGTCGAGTAGTATCTGAATTAGAGAAATATTGTCTTTTAATATCCATTTGCGAACTTTGCTACTCCGATAAATTTTCCAATAATATTATCAGTACACTTACGTGGAACACAACTTCCAAATTTCTCAGGAAATTCGGAAATAAGGTCATCATTGATTCGATCTTTCATAGACCCAAGAATAATGACTGGTCTGGCGTAATTTACTGAAACTTGCTGGACTCCTTCATACGACAAGACTACGTCTTCTCCAGCTACAAAAAGGATAATAACAAATGCTGTCAAGATCACAGTCTTTAACTTCGTGTTCATATCAATCACCAACAGTCATCAGCAAAGCTTATAAAAGAACTACACAATAATACACACGAAAGCAAGGTACAAGAAAGTGCAACGTAAAGATTTCTAAACAGTAAGTCTATTATTGAAACTTAGGGAGACGCACAAACTCGTTATACTGTCCACATCACAAAAATACGTGCACACATATAAACACATCCTAATGCTCTTACGTTCACTAACTTTCTCTATGGCTCTATGCACTTATCAACTGTTTCCGAAACTTAGGCAGAGAGTGAATTATGTCATTAATTTTCTATTCATTTTTTGCATTCTACGTAATCAGAGTTGCTGCATTAAAGATGGCGGACTGTTGTAATAAAATAAAACTATAAATAATAAACAAAAAGTAAATCAACTTAGCAAAGAACGAAAAACTAGAAATAAATTGCTAGAAAAATGCTGCAAGGATATTTATACATGCTGCTGTAAAGAGCGACTTAAAGAAACAAACCCTACAGTAACAGTATTTAATCTTGTCTAGGTATATTGAGAAGCAATTCTGAATCCATGTACCTTCAAATCTATCATCTTGCATGTACACCATGTAGGCTTTAGTATGCATTTCAAATAGGATAAAAAAGAGAGGATTAAATTGCAATTATATTCGTAGCTGATCAGGTCTGGCAATATAAAATGAACATTTTTGTCTTTTGAGGTTGCAATATATACAGTTTGCCCCATTAGCGAGCTCGTTATCTTACGAAATATTTCAAATATTTAAGCAGCAGATGCTCATGAGCGTTCATTATTAAACAGTACATTTAAAAGTTTTTAAGAAGTAGACACACGCTGTAGAAGAGATTTACGTAAATACACACTTATGCTGAAAGAGGTGTACCGGTTAAATAACACTCAACACAAGAGTTTCAGAGAAGAGAGAGAAAGAGAAGATGAAAGTCGTGAAAGAAGAAAGATATATGAAACGGGAAACAAAAAAGAAAAGTTGAAAAAGAAAGAAGAAAGTTGAAGAGAAAAAGGGTGAAAATAAGGGAAGGAAAACAAATAGAAGGAAACCTTAATAGGTCACAAACTTACGAATGTTGGAAGAGTCGCCATCAGGGCCAGGAGTTCCTTCTGCAAATTGGCCAAATAAAACAACTAAGGATATTGTTCTAAACTAATTGTCCTATTTAAAACTCAAGGAACTGAAAAGATCTGCTAAACATCATAAAGTTTATTATGGCGGAGGGAATTTGGAACTGTTATTACCAAAAATTGAACCTGTCATACTTTTGCTCATACAGTATTTCGGAGTACAAACTTTCATCTTAAGGAGAACACTGTGCTGTAAATAATGTATGATTATGTAACACTCGTGTCCAAATTTAGTCCACTTTAAAACTTACGTTCTCCTTCGGAAGCATCGTCGATATTATCCCGACTCTTCATAAAGGGGAATTTGCGCGTGAAAGAGAAATTCTTTTTCTTCCTCTCTAGAGTTGACATTTGCTACAGGGCACATTAAAACAACATGGTAATTAAGGTCAGACTAAAACTCTGGTTAAAACTAGTTTAATCCGATGAGGTAGGAAAAGCAGGCAAATGCATACCTCCAGTGACTTGCTCTCCTGCGTGGGACTCTTCCCTTGGAATTTAACGCTTCTATCCCTTGCTTTTTGCTTCCTCTCCCACCGCTTTTTTGAAGGAATAATACCCATCCCTTCTTCTTGGCCACTAGATAATACTCGTTTAGCCTAGAAAGAACACACAAAGCAGGTAAAGCCAGGTAATCGTAGAAGGATGCCATTTCTGGGGTGCATGAACTTCATATTGCTTCAATTCATATTATTCAATTCATATTGTCATATATATATATATATATTTATATATATTTATATTGCACAGAATGTAGGTAGATACCAGTTATGTATATTATTACTTTAAATCTTGTGTGTTATTAAAAATACTAACTACTAAAAATAACTAAAAACTATAAAAATGACTTAAGGAAACAGAGTATAAGATTACTATATGTATTTCTACTGCATTTCTACTTTCTGTAGCCTTTAAATCAGTATAAGCACCTTAAGAGCATGTGCAGCCTCTTCATGTGTAGCAGCTGTCAAATCGATTCCATTAACAGATAAAATTTGGTCACCCCTTCTGAGCTGACCGCTTTGATCTGCTGGACCTCCGGCTAATATAAAGGAAATGAAGATACCTTCACTGTCCTCTCCTCCTACTATATTAAATCCTAAACCAGTGCCACCCTTCACCAGAGTTACCGGGCGTGGCTCCCGGTTCATATCTTCATCACTTAAAACCCTCGGTGTAGTGCCACTTAGTCCACCTAAACTTCCACTTCCTCCACGATCAGCCACGCTTGCCACTGATGTTCGACTTTGGGAACCAGTGGTTGTACCACTTGCAATCCTTTCATCACTAGTGGCAGGCCCCAATGAAGTGAGGGGTGCTGGTGTTGGTGTAGTAGCTTTATTAGGAGGTGGGGTAGCAATTCTCTTCAAATCCGATTGCTGAGTTATCTGTGGAGGTGGTGTTCGCGCGGCCTCTATTCCCAACGGCTGTCCCATCATGCTCACCAAAGCAGGATCAGGTTTTGACACTAACAGGATTACCCGGTTTTCAGCAGACTTCAGAGTTGCTACAGCCTCTTCATGTGTCACATTTTCCAAATTCTTTTCACCCGTCTGTTATAAACAGTCAATTGGAGATGTAAGATAAGATCTGTCCAGATGTATCACTTTGCCCCATGGATATATGAAAATATCCACAGTGAAAGTGCTAAACTTACGGGGGTATTACGTACAGCAATGAGCTTATCCCCAACAGCTAAACGTCCGTCCGCGTGAGCAGCACCTCCTTCAGATATTTTCGTTACGTATATGCCATTGTCACCGGGAATGTGCTGATTTCCAATCCCTCCAGCTATACTAAATCCCAGTCCTTTCCCACCCTTTATCAACTCGATTTCCATGACGCGAGGGCCTCGACTCTGTCCCTTTCTCTTGACATACTAAAAGCCAGAATTTAAAATGCCACTCAACTATTCCACCTTAGGGACTTTACACCTCTCAATTTCATATAACCGAAAATAGATGCAGATGCTAGTGTTTTGCTTATACTTGCACTTCGGCAAGAATCGCAAGAGAAACATACCAATTTAACTGTATTTCCAGCCCTTTTAAGTGCGTCTACTGCAGCCGCGTGGGTTACATCCACAACAGATACGCTATTGACTCTCATGATCACATCACCAATTCGAAGTCTTCCGTCAGTAGCTGCTGCCCCACCTACAATGATTCGTGTGATTTAATTATTGTTGTAGCTAGTCTCCAAAGACATTTTAGAAAACCCAAAAACGGAGAAACAGCTTGCTGGAAAATTTCAGATTTTCTAGAGTAAAAGCATCCGCGAACAATATAAACGATAAAAGAAAGCTACGTCCACGGGTATCTGCCCATATACTATACTATGGGCTTCATTTCGGCAACCCTTCAGGGAAAACGTAATAGTTGCAGAACCATGTAGTTTGTAATAAAAAAGGGAATATAAACCAAAAGCACTGACGCGTTTTTCAAAGCAAACGTGTATAGTAATATTACATTTTCTGCTATTTTTTTTATCATGAAAGGAGGTAAAAAATGTCGGTGCAGGATAATACGACAACGAAGACGTCTGATTCGCTTACTCTAACAAAAATGCTTTTACGCCTCAGTAGTCTAATGGTCTATATTGTAAGTTCGCAATTTTGGACACACACATGGCAGTGTGTACATTCATTTCATCTTTTGGTAAAAGAGCTATATCAACTTCTACATTGTTATTTGTAGAATGAAAAAAATAACGAAGAGCAGTAAAAGAGTTAGGATAAAGGGGAAACTAAATTGAAATTTTACTGACCTGCTATGAGTTTCGTAATATAAATAGAAGGATCATTGTCGACATGAGGATTGTCGGTGCCACCGGCGATACTGAAGCCCAAACCTGAGCCCCCTCGCTCCAATACTATCTCTTCGTATTCCCAATCTTCTTCCCCATTCCTTGAAGCCTGGACATAAAATGAAACAAAACCACATTTTTAATATTGAAAGTTTAGGTACCAATAATAATGCAACCTAAAAACGACAATAATTGACGTCCGGTCCCATTTTAATTTTCTCTCGGGGCCTTCCCCTGCCATCATCACGACACCACCCGCTCTGCATACTTTCAAACACAACCATGTTATGTACCTACTCAACCCACTTTGGTTGATGCGACACATAAATTTATATTTACATTGGCACGTGCGTCTTCCCAGTCTACGGGCACTTCCGTTTTCATAATTGATTATTGTGTTCATCTCTTCTGCGTTGCTGGCAACCCTTCACCATCCCAGCCTAAAAGTCGCACTTATTAGTTTTCCACTAGGAGAGCTATACTAATGTACATAGATGTGTGAACAAATTTTCAATGCAGTAACGCTCACACAAAACACTGGCTGCCAATTTCTCTTCCCCGAAATACTCTTGTCTCCCTCGCCCTCTCATTCTTCACTATATACATGCATTCTTATAATCAAATCGCAAATGAAAAGCAAATAACTCATCAACTCCCTCCACTAAACTCGTTTATCAAAACTCTTTCTCACTTCTGATTCTGATTAGTAATTCATTATTTCTGTGAACGAACGACACACTGCAACTAGAGATAACTACAAAAAATGGGAACATCAAAAGTGTCTACACTTTTCCCAGTAAATACACACACACACATCGGAAGGCAGACGCAAGAAGAGGTCTTCCTTTTCCTCTTTCAACACGAAAAGCAACAAAGCACGACCGAAGCATTCTAGTTACAAGTTGACTGCTATCATTATTCTATTTCTATCATCATCACATAAAAACTGACTAGCACATTCTATCATTTTTTCATCTTCTAAAAGGGAGTGGGAAAAAAGGAAACGAACAAAAGAGAAAGAGAATATTCGTGTACGAAAAAAAAAGTCCAGAAGAGGAAATGGAAAGTTGGCTGGGGAAAAGTGCTTTCTACACAAGAAGGCAGGCACATACCACTCGTCATCACTTTTATATCTATTACTTACTACCTGTTTACTGGAGGTAGACGTAGACGTAGACGAAGTGCTAAAAATTATAACGTGCACCTTCATCATGATAATGTAATGGGTGGTGGTGGTGGCGTGGCGATAAGATAAGCTACATTATTACGTACAAATAGACAGTAGTGCCATCAATCATTACGTTTATTTTTATATCATGCCCCGCAAAACACACACTGAGAAAGGATACTACATAAGAACACGGACATAAATCATTGTAAATACAGATATGAACATTTTCAGCCACATAAAATCAACATCAACATACATGCTTCGCTTCTGGTGTGGAAAAGTCAACAGGTGAGAAGCCTCCACCTCCACTGGAATCCGTCTCTCCAAACCGCCAATTATCCGACTGTGATGAAATCTGCAAAAAACACAAAGCGACAGCCACAATGTAACAAGAGGTACACCACCCGCAGCGCACAAGGAACAAAATAAAAAATAATGTTAATATATTGCATGCATATTTTACAACTCGGCCAACCGGAAATCGCACATTTCCTTCATTCTCTGACTAAAGAAACTATTATCACGTAAATGGGATTTAGACACGAGGGAACAATGTTATTGAAAGAATGCATGCATAAAACACTCGTAATAGTAGAGAGGGTAAATATGTACAGCCTCTTTAAATACGTGTACTGTGGAGTTGAGCATAAAACGAATTGTCATATTTTTTTATTGTAGTATTACACAGAAAAGCTATCCCTATTTTTGCTCTCTAATTAGTATCATCATTTCCACATCCCCTGCTAAGCTCCCTTCTGAATTTGTCATCCATCATTCCAGAAAATAATTAATTACCTCTGCGCCATCCGAACAAGCTGCAGACAGAGAAATAACGTCGATAGTCTTCGAGAACCGTACACACTTCCGCTTCTGTCGCTTTCGACTACTACAATAGTCACGACAATGTTGTTGAAGTCTTGGAAGGCATACTGAGCACATTTTCTCATGCACAAAACCATGAACTGAGAAGATTTTCTCCTTTTCTTTAACTTCCCATGCTATGTATTATCCAGAATCACTTACACTCACCATGTAAGCAGGTATACGTATATAACATATGCCCAGACTGAGGTACAAGAAGCACTACTCCCATCAAAGCACTACTCTTCCAATATACGTAAAAACCCTTTTTGAGTTATTCTTGGCGATAAAACAGAACAATAATGTCACGTCGCGTGCATATTTTAATTTAGTCGAAAACAACTCTCCCGCTCATACAATTGCTGTGCAGGACGTCCTTCACACTCGCTGCAGATATTACTGAATAATGTCCTTAATCCTGCACTGTGGCGGTGCCAGTGTCTAGTAGTAATTAAAATTTTGCAGGGAATCATTTTATGTGGTATCACTGTTTGAAACTTACACATTTCAAACTTTCTTCTGCTTCGTGCTCACCGTCATTCCTCACAAGCAAGTATTCGTGTGCAACAACACAGAGCTCAAAAAATATTTGTTCCACGCTATGGTTTCGGTTTCTCAAGGCACTTTCCTCTCTTCTCTTGTCTCTCTTCAAATAATAGTAATTAATATAAGGATGAAAAGTAAAGTAAGCTATCATTATTTTAGACTCGGAAACCACGAGAATCTAAATGAAAGACCTGCCCTTTCTCACACAACCAATTTCCCCATTTCTATCCCACTCTGCATCAGCAGCACAGTGGATAAATAGACACTAGAAACTGAAAAACTGGGACAAAGTAAAATTGACGACGACGACGACAAAAACAGAGCTGGTTTTCTATGCCTTCAAGCTGTCTATTTCGTCCTTTCCCTCCGCTTTTTCTTCGTCCTTTCACCAATCACCATACAAAGTGAATGGGAATACACTTTCCAGTGTACACACTGAAGCGAAAAACGACACATGAAGCTATCTCTCTCTCACCCAACCAGTCACTCTCTCGTTACTAACAGTGTCATTCACTGCAGATTCGCATACCTGGACTAAACGAAATCGAAAAAAAGAAAGTTAACCGGCTAACTGCTTTCTACAACCACTACTTACTTTCTACTTCCACCTTTTCATGCGAGCAGTGCCAAAGCGAGGAACGCATGCATGTGATAACCATCTAGATTTTCATCCATGAGTCAGCCCAACATCACGTACACACGAGCATACCTTCGAATATGCATATAAAACTTAATATTCCCCGTGTTCCCTCGCCGCTCGCCCAGAGAGAGAAGGACGGTAAACATCACACAGCCGTAATCTATTATCAGTTGATAAAGTAGTGCATGTAGGTGAAAGTAAGAAAAAGCAGAAAGGACTACACACATTATAAAAACAATATATGGGAAAAGTAGGCTATCCTATTATACGCACAGACATCCTCTCCCCGTCATAATAATAATGATTGCCTCAAATAGCGTTCTTATACTCAGATCTCACATTCTACGCCATATTGCGCACTACCTTCTCCAACTTCAAAGAGGAGTCCAACGGGCTCAACCATTCAACTATGCCTATCCAGGTCTCTCCAATGACGACGTCCCTGTCCTCTTCTTGGATACATAAGCGCCCCTAAGTAATTGTAATAAACATTCTGAGCAGTTTTGTAACTCTAATGTGTGTAATATGAGAAGCCGGGAAAGTGGGAACAAGAGACGCCGAAAAGAATAGGTAATTTTTTTTTCGAACAAGCTCAGGCATGTATTTTGTTTCCTCTGTCTCATCACAAGTATCATCATCATCCTTCGTAGTCATCCTCATCATCAAGCCTATGACACTCGCCATTCTTCTTTATTCCGTCTATCTACTCAGAACAACGGTTCTAAACGCAAATTCTATGCTCTTGTCGGAGCACTACTACAAGGAAAGAAGAAGAGACTTGAGATATTGTAGAAAAACCGCAAGCAAGTGGCATGGCATCATCATCAGTATGTATATCCTTTTCAAGAAGACGAGTGAAGTGAAGGCATACCAAATGCGGTTATTTGCAGAAAGTATAAAAAGCCTCTCTCCTTTTTCCAGTGCTAAGTGCACGTGAATAAAACTGTCCCACATATATACACCTCATAAATATCAGTGTAGTGTGGAGTTCTCGGTACTTAACTAATTCTGTTTTCTCTTCGACTAACTAACTAGGGAAGGCTCCCAGAGGGTAATCAGCTTTCGAGC
>JAHZND010001656.1:4758-20491 GCA_027744115.1 Acrocyrtus sp. NNG-2020 | reverse complement strand
ACTCAATAAAGCCATCTCTGTATGTCTGTATCTGTCTGTACTACTACGGAAGAGTGAGGAGTCTATTATATTTGCAAATTTATCATTTATCTGTTATTCAATAAGCTTCTCAATGTCTTTTTGAATTGTAGCTTCTTTATTGGCAGGATGAACCTTGTACGGTACGAACTTTAATTACATACTTATGAGCATGATGTGATAATAAGTTTTTTCCATTTTTGAGAGCCAAATCCAATAACAAGGCTAATTAGCGGTGGTATGTGTATTAGTCAGTTTAGCCTCAGTCTCAGCCTGGAGTAATTATCCAATGGATTTTTCATATATCGTAACAAGCTGTAACTTTTGATGAGTTTTGCGTCACAGGTGCATGATGAACAAGAATTGGTTACAAACATTAAATTTTCTGTATGTACCTAGTTTCATATGCAGATATCAAGTTTTAATAAATTATCGTAATGCGTAGAATGCGATCATGCTAATTTTAGCAAACCATGAAACCTATTTCCAAACACTTTTCCAGGCATTACAATGATAGATCTGCTGGCAAAAAGTCATACGTCATAGTCTTCCCACTTACGAATATCACATTCGCCAGTTTCCGACAACATCACTTTTTTGCCTCATCATAAAACACCTGTAGAATATGGGGTCAAATAGGGACGAATGAAAGGGAAAGTGTGTGGTTTCTTTCTGTTGTACATGGAATTCATGCTTGAGCCTAAAGTTATGAAACAAAGCAAGGTTGGTAAATTGTTGTTGTGAGTTTTGATCATGATAATGAAAGGGAAAGGTCATCCACACGGAATCGGCAAGTCAGTGGAAAGATGTGTGCGTAATAGGATGAAAATGCAGGGAGCGTACCGTACGTAACACACACCGGAAGCCGGAAAATGTTGGGAAAAGGCAGTAGGAGTATGTAGTATGCATGCACATTCTGCACCTTACTCTTACTCTCTCTATCTTTTTCGCGTTCGATTTTTCAGAATTTTGCATTATATCCCGAATGTAATCTACAGGGTATTTGTCGTATTGCGACATACTGATTAGACAAACTGACTGTTTATTGGCCCCGGCACAAAAAATCTGAATGTCGAGCATGATGATGCAATTTTAAATAGTATGCTCTTCTGATAATTCGATCTAATCCAAACTATCCCAGAAGCCAAATTCATTCACCCTTGGCCCTGGTTCACATACTACAAAAATATTTCTTGAAACTCCTGCATGATTGCAAATTGCAATGTGAGATACCTAGAGGTGTTTGCGAACCGGCAGTCGGACCAGGTTATCCCAGCCACCACTTAAGAAAATCTTCAAGAGGAGAGAAAGGATTAAAGATTCTAGACGAGAGTAACATGAACAGGACAAAAAACAGCAACAAATGTGGATCAAGTGCCAAAATATTGATAGAAATGTGGAGCGAACGAACGGAAAATTTTCCGTGTTGGTGTTCATTCAGTGTTCAGAAAAGCATCGTTTCGTCTTTTCCATGTTTGTTCTTCTAGAAATTCTTCGCAGACTCACTTTTGCGTTCGTTTACCTACAAGAGAGATAACATGCTGCATGCTAGAAACTGCTAGCTAATGACAGTTAACAAATATTTTACGCAGCATCATCCAAACTCACGTCTAATGACTCATTTGAATTCATATTTTACCTGCTTGCCTATTTATAGACTGGTTTTTAATTGTTTTTGTTCCAGGAAAAGGAAAGTAATTTTCCAGTAGATGAAATGATAAACTATTCATCTCTCTGCCCATTTATTTCAATTGTACAATTGCGTACCTACTCACTGAATGTAAATGTGAAGGAAAACTTGTTTAGACTAGGTATTCATTAAAAATTATTAGTCTGCCAAAGCCAAGCTCTACGTTGCTCTGATTTAATTCTCAACAGTTGCTTACTATTACATCTTAAGGTTCTGCATTTAGTTTGTTCCTGGAGGAACTAAACAGGCAACCTTCAACTTTGATCTGCGAAAACTTCATGTTTGTTTTTTTCGCAAACCTTTGCAGTTTTCCCATGTACGTAAGTGGTCTGATAAGAATTATTGGAAGTGGAATGAATGGAGAAGGATTAATCTGCTCAAGTATAAGGAATTCAACAGTCGAATCCTCTTGAGTGGATTATGAATGACTGTGCGAACAAAGACATCCTACAAATTCTGCTTGCTACTGCATCGCCACCATTGAACCTCAAGGCAGCAACTAGCTCATTTTCACAAAATTTTGCAATGTTGAATTTTTCATAGGGTTGCGGTTGTAACATTGGGATTTGCCAATTCCTTTGCTGCAAACTGTAATCATGAAGAAATGAAATGAAAGTAGAAAACAAAGTTGAAGAAACACTTACTAGATATCGCTCAGTACATTTTAGCCTCCACGTTGGCTGTTTGAACGAAGCTCGAAGCGTAACTTCTCATTTCATTCCCTTCAACAAATATGCGATTTTCCCTAAAAATCTGTCTGCTCGTTGTCAAATCAAAAACATGGATGCATCAGTAATACTGTATGAGAATTTATACAAAGCTTATTACGCGAGCTTTTGTGAATAGGAATAATTATGAAATTACAGCTTGAAAATGCAAACATTGCAAAATCTGGATGGGTTGGCCCAGTGGGAGTGTTGTGTAATTTTGTTTTGGGAGGAATCAAACCACTGAGCAACTCGTAAAGCATCGGTTAAATTTTCTTGTCAATTCAGCCTCGTAAAAATTTTGTTAGTTTAAACTGGAAAGCTGCTTCTCTCCCCATTGTTCGTTCCATTTAATTGGCCATGGCTTTGCTGCATCAGACTTATTTTTGCCAGAAAAGTATAATACTCTCAATTATCTGCTCTGCCAAGGCCGACCATGAACTTGAAAAAAATCGCCTGATTTACGACATGCTATTTCTCCATTTAGAATCCAAATCGGCTTCTTTGGAATAGAAAAGCTCTCATAATTTACTTGCGGTTCAAATGGAACACCTTCCTTTCAACAAGCTTTCCTTGATGCTCTTGGCGTGTAAGGACAAGAAACCTGCCATTTACCTCTAGCTGACAAGAAAATAGTTTTCAACTGGAGAACCTGGATTTTCTGTGCGCGCACATCGCCACGTACTTGTGACCCAGCGCAAGAAATATCCCAGACATCCCACATGAATTTTGAAACATGCCTAGTAGTAACGCCTGGATGATATCATGTTTTGTCAATTTTCCCATATTAATTTCTGACTGACACCATACGCCAAACCCACTCTCCATAATAATCCAATTACGGATCCATCTTGTACCCGGTGCGATATGGCATTCAATCTTTGCATATACGGCAGCCATTCACCAGTCTTTCCACCTGGACTCGGAACTATGCAGAGCAGTGTGTACTTACTACACGCTAACAACTTCCCTTGAACAGGCGGATGTCACCAAAAATAATAATGACTATACTTTTACCATGCTGCCAGCTACCTACTAGCTCACCTTGATGCATAATTCAGTTATGTTGAGCGAGAGAGCGTGGAACAGGAACTCTATAAAATTATACATTTAATAGAAGCACACTGTCACTCATCCAGCGAGCGTACCTATACTTTGCCCAAAACTCAATAATGCTCTATTTATTTATAGTCGATCGCTACTACTAAAAGTTTTCCGTGTCTTTTTTCATTAAATGCCTTGAATAGGTATGGCAGTGACTTCAATGACTTCTACTGCGGACGTCGTAACTCAGTTGCAACATAGACCTACCCTGCCATTATATTTTTCCTTTTCCTAAATGAGAGAAAGGAGACAACGAGGAAGGTCAAAATGAGCTACATCCGCTTTTATTACTCCCATTCCAAAATTATTGCATGGAGATAAAATGGGTGCGGAAGGATGCCACTGCCATTCATCCTGCTATCAGTGCCATCCTAATTGTTCCAAAAATATTCACCATTCACAACAATGCTATTACAGTGTAATCGTAATCCTTCACGGTCTTAACTTTTGGCAAGTAGCTCTTGTGTCATTATCTCTACGTAGTATTTTATACATTTTTTATGTAATCATACAGTCTTACTTAAAAATGCAATCTTTTTTCATTGCTAAAATTCTAAAGTGCTGTTTTTGCAGTACCATTTGGACGCTATTATGACTGGGTACATTGAGAAGCACAGCTTTAATCGTAAATTAAAATTGATTCTTTGAGATAGATCTGATTTGTTCGCTTGATATATTTGCAACAATAAAAGCCAGTATGGGGGAATGTGAACACAAGGACGGCAAAATTGTATCTTTTTTCTCATGTCAATATCAATAACAGCTTTGCAAAGGAAGTGCCCGCCCATCATGCTTTCTTGGACGACACAGTTCACAGTCTCCTGTCATTTGTTCGCAGTGTTTGTGTTTACACCACAACAATTCAGAACAATCTCATTTTTACATTTTAAGTATTGTTGCCATTTTTGCATAATCCTGATTTTAAAAAAGCCATTAAAATTCCTCAGCTCAGAAAAAATGCGCAGATATGTATTCCGAGGTTGGAGGTAATAATAAGTTTAAGGAAAACTCATTACATTTTTGAATTTTCAAAGGTGTAATAAACAAAAACCACCACCAATTCCCTTCCCTAAATTCATACAACTTTTGCTACATTTTCGCTCTCCTATGTCCATCCTTCAGTGACATCATTCTTCCTTGTATTTTTATCACGAATAAGGATTGCCAAACGACCAATGACCAATATCCAAAAACCCGTCATCATTGTCATAGTCATAACCATAAAAACAGCTCTGAAATCATTAAGCAAGCCAAGTCTGTCTAAACACTCTGTTTTTTCTCCCCTTCTTATCCTTCTGTTTTCAAATTAAACAGTTCTAGTGGCAGTCAATTCCTTTTACGCTATTTCAGCCCATTCACGGACACACATATGATATGGCTTTGTCATGATGTCAAATTGTTTTTGCTGGTACTGGTAGTATTATTGCTATTTACTACTTTTTTGGTAGGACTGGCTGCTGGTGGCATGCGTGTGGGATTTCATACAGATGTGGAGATTCCGTTCGAAATATATGGGACTTTTAGACATGTGCATAGAAAAAGAGTTAAAAGGTATCCATTGTACATGTTTTTATAAGTGGTTCTCTCTCACTCACTTCTCTCTACACGTACCAGTGTACGTACACGTTTTACTGTGTAGAAGGGGAAAACCACCTTAGTCCATCTGCACAACACTTAAATTCTGTTTTTGCTCATAATCATGACGATGATGATGATCTGATCATGATCACCATGTTCATTCTGTATACACGGCATATATATGCGGGCGCAAGGCGCAACTCTCTCATGGTTTACTTTAAAAGTTTTACATGAACCAACGCAAACAGCGAAAGAACAATTCTCTCTAAAAAATCTTATTTCTCTCTTTTTGAGTAAATACGGATGTGAATTGAGCTCTTCTCTCACAGCTTAAAAATATACAGTTCTCAAGTGGTAATCATCATAGAAGTGAAGGTAAACCCGTATATGAGAATAAAGTAGGCACGAGCGAGCTCACTCCAATTGTTGTATTTTTTAAAAAAAATGGTCTGTATACTACCTTCTCTCCTAAACATTGTTGTAAAGTTTACCCTTTCTGCCTACGGACTACTGCACAGCCCATTTTAAAAAGCGTAAACCTTGTGTGTGTACAATAATGCAACGTTCTTCGCTATTCCCATTAAAGATCGTTTGACTAGAAAAGTACATTTTTGCAACTTAGCAAGGTGGTTTATCATTCCTACTTGTCTGAAGTCTGATGGTACCGTACACGGTTAGTACAATATAATCTCTTTCGACAGTTTTTTAATCATGTTCATGTTCCTTTTTATCCTCGATTTAGAAGCTCTTGCTCGTTCGTCCTTTTAAAGCAAGTGGCAAGAGCAAAATGTAATATCTCTACTGCAGAACTGCACACACAACAGAGCTCATAGTGCAACAGTACTACTCTGTAACAATGACTGACTTTTTTGTCGAGATCATCATCGCACCAACATCATGATGAATCTCTCTTTGATTCTTGTTAATAATGTCAGTAAAGTGTGCATGTGTGTACTACATATGCAGTTTTCTACTGCTACTTACAGAAAAAAAATTTACTTGTTCACTATTGCATTGTTGCCTTCTGCTTCTCAATCCATTTTTTAAATGCAATCACTGCTTTGTAAACTTGCAGGTACTCTCTCTGTCTGCCTCTCTGCACTCTTCTCATCTATGAAAAAAATTATGATAAGGATATGGGATGAATAATCCTTTAGTCAAGTCGCGTTCTCCTCCACACAAAAAAATAATTGTTACAGCTGACGTCACAGTAGTGGAAGCAGTGTAACAGAAATCGTCATCAAATTCCATTTTAAAATATCATCAGCAACATAATCATCATGCTCAACCCTCCACTGCTCACTGCTCCTCTATTATTGTCCACCTCCCCTCATCCTCTAACTCTGGTTCGTGTCTGAACGCTATGAATATGATGATGATGCTTCATCATCATCGCCAACAAAGTAATCACACAGGTAACAAAAAAAAATTCACTAGATTCGTTTGTCAGTTACCTACTCGTTATAGTCTGTGTGTAGAATCCCACAAATGTATGTTGGTACCTTTCCATATAACAAATTGGATTGGTAGTTAGTTAACTTTTAAAAAAAGAGAATTCCCTTCTTATTGCATGTGTTGCTCTCGGTAGCCTTATTAACTGATTGCGATTACGCTATGGTCTATGGTAAATTAATTTTTTTCTCAAAACCTTCTATCGCCGTCCCCATCCTGATCGTGGTTTGCTCTTTGTGCTCGTGATTGTTATTAGTAATACTAGAGGAAAAAAGTATTTTTTAAATAAAAAAGAGAGCTTCACTAATGCAGTGGTCTGTGTTGATACAAGAGAGAGTTTCAAGTTAATTAGCTTCACATCATCACTATTTCTACAGGTAGGAGCAAGAGTGCTGCTGTTACAGCGCTTTTTGCGCTAGCAATCCCTTTATCATCATCAGCATCGCCGTCATATTATAGTGGTCGTCATCATTAACGCCAGCTTTAAAACATGAAACCCTTTCTATACTCGGGGTACACTATAAGTGGTTCGTATCATCCACGTAAAAATTACTTTCAGTATTAGCCTTATCATTTTGCTAGGTAGCTAAATAATTTTTTTTGCTAGACATTTTACAAAATCGTTTTACGAGAGGTTTAGAAAAGGAGAAGAAAGGATCGAAGAGAAAAAATGAAATGATTAGATTTTTTATATTAAAAGTGCGAACAAGTGAAGTGAGGAAAAAGTATCCCTTTTATAGTAAAAATCAGTGATCTCTGAGCAAATAGAGTTTTATGCATTTTTTGAGAAAATATTTATACGAAAGAAGTTATATTATTGGCTGTAGAAATTGCAAGTGTATCGAAAAGATTAAAAATATAAAAATATATGAGGTCTCGATTGATACTTGAGTAAGTGTGGTCTTTCTAGTTTTCAAGTTTTTAATATGCATAGTTAAGAGCTAAGTGTTTTAAGTGTGAAGGATTCAGAATTGAATACAAATTACTAAATCAAATCAGTGGTTAAGATTTATTGTTTAGGAGGGTGATTAAAAGCGAACACGTTCAGAGAACAGACAACTGTTTCAAATGTCTACTACAGAAGTTGCAGTTATGTAGCTAGAATTGTTTTTAAAAGTTTAAAAACTGTAGGCATTAAAAAAACTCTGTTAAACTGATTGTGTATGACCAAGGCTGAAAAATGGTAGAGCAATAAAATATATATTGCAAATTGCAAAATGAAATTGTGTGTATAATGTAGGTGATTAGCAAAGTGGAGTAAGCAATTGTTTAGTATCTCTCACTGGTAGGTTAAGCATTAAGATCTATAGATTTGTCCTTTTCAAAAGGGTTAACATTAAATGCATTTTCTGTTAGATAAATATTGATTGAGCAGAATTTATCCTTATCCTTTTAGTATTGTTAAGTAACATGCGAGAAATGTTATGTCCATTGTAAAGGGCTGTATTTTTTTTCAAAATGTTGGGCAACAAGGTAAGTGGGTAATTTTATGGCGATTTTATATTTGAGGAAAGACAAGGATAAATGAAAAGAAAAAATATATATTCAGTGAAAAAAAAATTGTGAAAATGAAATATATATTTTTTTAAAGAGTAAAGGGCCAGCCCAACAAAAGATGAGGAGAATAGATTTTTAACTTTATAGAAAAGCAGGCAAGCATACATAATGAGTAATGCCAATGCAAATGTCTACACTAAAAGAGCAAAACCATTATAAATTACATTTACGACCACACGAAAAACAATGATAATAGATGAATGCTAAAATGGCTATTAAGTTTAAGCAAGTTTAAGTTCAGATAATTTTATGTAATATGCAATGGGATAAAGGCCTGGTAAATTGGAAATGAATTGAAAAGATAGTTGAAGGAGTATAAACTTGTGTGAGTGCGTAGGAGTTGGATGGAGAGGGAAGCGAGAGAAGGCACTTAGGTATGCATAGGTTGACTTGACGTGTGTGTCGTGTGCAAGCATGCATGCCTGATTCAAGGGTCATTACTATCACTGCTTATTTGTGGACTAAATAATACCACTTTACCTACAATCCCAAGCTAGAGCATATTATTACCACGTTTAATTACTATAAGAGCTAATATGATAAAATCGTTTTTAATAGTGAGTGCTTGGTGCGCTGGTTTTTATAGGGACCAGTAATAAAATTGAGCTTTTTCTTCATTTTTTCATAGAACATTGAAAAAGGAACTCGAGGGAGAAATTGTCGCCCGCTGAAAGATGAAAAGTGAAAGAGCACATTTGCCCTGGAGGACTTGAAGTGAGAGAAGGAAGTGAAGTAGTAGTTCCTTCCGATTTTTTCATAGTTGGTTTCAGGTTGTCAAGTGCTTTTGAGGAAGCAGAGGAGGCAGAATGGAGGACAGTTTTAGATAAGGGTGGGCTTTTGCAAGTGCAAGCCCCCAAAAATATTAGAGAAAGTGTGCGTGCGTGCACCCCATTTCCAAAAAGTATCCTTTCCCCTTCCCTCATCAAATGTTGAGGAAGGGTTCCAGCGTTACTAACATTCTCGGGATTGGTAATAACTCTCCTAACAACGGCACTAACACTAGTAATACCGGACTAACCTCGTCTACATCGGCCACCTCTTCACCTTACCATTATCATCATCACCATCACCGCCAGCAGCGTCAACCGCCTCATCGCAGTAGTAGTAGCGGTGGAGGTATATCCTCGTCTAGGGAAAGTTTAGCTCAGCAATATCAACGTTCGCATTACCTTCGCAATAGTACACCTCCGTCCTCTACAACAATCTCATCCGGTACCCTTGAGGGTGTCGTTCCAACACCTCCACGAAGAGGAAACAGCCATAGTCAAAGTACAGGGGATATTCGTGGCAGAGCTTCCAATAACAGTCGAAGCCCTTCTCGCATTCATCAACACCACGCTCATCAACATCAACACTGCTACGGCTGCACATGTAGTCCAACAAAGGGGACTGATCCTGCCACTGGTCATACCCACCTGGTCACCTTATCATCCACATCAACGGCAAACTTAAGTGGCAGCCCAAAGCACTCCTCTCCTCCTCAGCATCTACAAACAGCTCAACTGTTTAAAGATTGCCCTCCTGATAGTCATCCTAGGTTGGCCACCACCATCAACAGCAGTTACCCTCCTCCTTCTACAAACCACAGCAAAATCATCAACGGCCGCGGCACCCCCAACAATAAGCTATGGCTTGTTGGCCAAAAGGTATGTTCAAAATGTCCAACAATAATACATCCATCTATTTAAAAAAAAAGTATACAGCTATCGAAAGAAAAAAAGTGCATAAAAGCAGAAAAAATATATTTTGTTAATTTTTTTCATCATATATCTTATAAATGATACATTATGCGTGTCTGTCTTGCTTCCACTTGTACACTTAGAAAATGAAAGAAACAAAAATGATTTTCCACTTGACAAGCCTTGCCTTGCGCGTTCAGTTTACAAAAAATAGAATTTTCATAGAACGCAACGCACCACACAGGCCACAAGCACACATGAAAAATTGCATACATGGATCGTGCTCATAGCTGTAAATCTAGTAAACATGTTCAAAATCTTTATCTCTCCTCTCCCTTTAGTATAAAAACGCTATTTATATATTTTTATTCACTCCACATTAAAATAGGACTTATCTGCCTTTTTTAATATTAAAAGAGGCAAAAATATAGTTTATAGTACCTACTCCTTAAACAGGAGTATTTAGTCGAAAATATAATGCAAGTGCAAAATAACGATCCTTATCGCGAGGGGAGAGAGATGGGGAGACTGTTTCTATAAGCTCTCATTTTTAAATATTTTTTTCTCTCTTTCTTGCTAAACTAACTGTTAATGATGAATTTAGTATGCAACTGAGCAAGTGGATAAATTTGTTTACTAATAATTTTATTTAGAGATTTTTATTAGCCCGTTTAAACCTTTTCAAAATTTTTCTGTAACGTAGCTAAAGCTTAGAAAACTGTAGACACGCAAGAATTGCAAACTCTCCACCCTGACCAAAACTCCACCACATCCCACACCTCTTTCATCTCATTCAATTAAATTGAGAGTGGATAGGAGAGGTGATGAGGTGAAATAGCATTACTTTTGTACTAGTCGGTTAATTACAACGTATTTTTTTCGAAAAGGAAGTAGAAAAGAATTTAGTTTTTTCTTAGAAAGAAAAGTAGTAGTTTAATGGTGTGTTTAAGAGTGTGTATCGGTTTTTTGAGCATGTTCTTATGTATGCAAGGGAAGGAGGAAGAGTAAGAAGGAGTCAATCGGTCAATAGGCCTGTGCAAGTGTTGTCTGTACGTGCCTGATCGTTTCACTGCTGAATTTACTAACCACACATTACTACTCGCTAAGGAGGTGGTGGTGGTGGAGAGCGAATGATTGTATATGTGGCGAAAGGATTTTTAGTGAGAATTTTTTCCCTAGTAGAAAGGAGCTATAGGTGGAAGAAGACAAAATAAAATTACCAAATGTAGTGAGGTTTTTTTAATGATTGGAAAAAAAGAAAAGATTTTTTTAAATGTGTGTAATAAAGTTTGTGGGTGAAAGACAGAAAAAGAGTGGAGAAAATCAGAGAGAAACGGGAGATCTTTCGCATAAAAAAATTGAAATATTCTGTGTGTGTGATTAAGGAGGAGGAAGATGAAGGGGAGGGAGAAGTTTGCTATTACTACGATGAAGGAGAGGAAGACGACGAAGAGAGAAGAAGGGACACATCAGGAAGTACAGTGCCTCCAGTGGTTCGCCAACGGCGAAGAGTGAATACAAGTAACACTAGCGGTGGCGGAGGTGTGCCGGGAAGTAGTAGTACTCTTCTGGGTGCGTCAAGCCATGGTTATTCCCACCACCGTGTACTCAGTCCGTCCCCCGTTGTTATCGCCGGAACAATTCCATGTCATCATCAGCAAGGAGGAGGGACAAGTTCGTCATTTAATAATGCAGGTGCTATTCTTACCGCAGCAACAACTCCAGTCGTATCCTCAATCGCAGCAGCAGCACTATCGTCTACTCCAGTGGTTGCCTCTCCTCCAGAGTTACTCTTGCCAATGGACTTTATTCAAGTACTCATTCATCAGCATGCTAAAACTATTGTTGCTCTCCAGGTAAAGTAAAAGTGATTCTTGTGGTGAAAGTATAGCACATGGAGAAAGTAGTTTCAAGTGTTGTGAAATAATGGATGAAATTGTTTTTACAGGACCTCCAGAGGGAAGTATCCACCTTGAAGGTATGAACCAAATTAATTTTAGTAACATTAAGTAGTAAGTAGAAGCTACAAAATTTACTGAATTTACCGAATTCTGGACTGTAATCTTGATGACGAATGCTTTTAACTTTTAACCCTGAAGGACTTTCGGACGAGCCTACTACATTCCTTGCCAGCCACAGGTGCTCCTACAGCCCCAGGTTCAAATGGGTTGTCTGAAGCAGTGTGGACAACAGGTGGTGCGGGAGGTGCTGTAGGGGGATCATCAGGCCCTCCAGCTACTACCGCTACCTCTTCATCTTCATCAGGTGCTGGGGGTGTTGGGGCTGCAAGTTCAGCACCCAAAATCCCCCATCCCGACAGTGGATTCAGTACGGAGACGAAGTCAACTAACCAAAAGTCAGATGCAGAGTCAGACGACGAGCTGTACTCTCTCCTCAGTCTCATCCAGTGCAAAGTTCAAGAGTCAATTATACGTAATGATTACCTGCTCAGTTCTCACCATCAGAATAGATCGCGCACCGCTGCTCCCGATTCCAATGTGGGAGCAGGAGGGAGGAGCCGGAGAAGAAGTGATACTAGTACCAAGCCCAAAGAAAGACTCGGCAAATTGGATAGAGTATTGGGCAACTGTGATAAAGTGGAGTTTAGGTTGGTGGACTATTTGACATATGTACGTTATACTGTATTACTACAATATAAACAATAACGTTTTTTGTAATTGTTTTTTAGGAAGGACTTCATTTCCAGGGATGTGATCAGGGGAGTTTTGGGTGCTGAGAAAACAGAGCTCCAGCGGCAGCTTTTCTTTGCCTTAGTTAAAATTGAGGTCAGTAAACGTTTGCAAAATGCATGCTTTTTTAAAAGTTTAACGAAGTGACCATACATTTGGATTGTTTTATCGTTGCTGTAGAATTTAAAGTCAATGACCAAGGAACAGAAGACTATCGACTCTCGTGTACATGCCTTATCCCAAGAGAATGAGCAGCTCCGCTACAAACTGAAAGAGATGGAGATTGAGTTGGAGGGTACGAAGGCGACGCTTCGTATCTTACAGAAAAATTCCTTCTCTCCTTCAGCAATCCTTCAGCAGGATAAGCGCTCCTCCTCAACTACAGTATTACCTGAGGCATCCAGCCATCATAGCACAACTTCCGCAAGTCATCATCATCCTTACCGTCAGCGACTTGCCGGACCGCCACCAGTCATTCCTCCTCCAACCCCGATGTGGGAAAATGACTCCCTGGATGAGAATATCACTGCTGAGAGCCCGTCAGACTTCGCCATTCCTGGAGCAACCTCTCCAGCAGTCGTACTTCCATCCTCGCCAGCCGTTGTTGCCTCTTCATCTGCTATACATTCTTCAGCGTCCACCGCTACGCGTCAGAGACTGATCCAGAAACTGTCGGATATTGAAAGCGTTAGCAATTACACTAGTTCTAAGCATAGCGTAGGAGCCTCGTCGTCATCATCAGCAAACAATAATTCAACAATAAGACTATTACCCTCTAATTATAATTATTCAAGTAGTAGCAATAGCAGTAGTCACCAGCACCACCATATTAGTAGTAAGAAGTCACCTGCACCCAAGCCACCAGTGATAATGGAACATGCCACCGCTGCAGCCTCTACGGGGAGTCCGCCCTCCAGTAGCGGGAGCAATAATAACAACAATAACACAATAAACACCTCTGGAAAAAAGTCCGCCAGTCCAGTAGGAAATAAAAGCATGAGTTCAATTAAGTCTAATAATTCCAGTATTCCAATTGCAGTTTCCCGGCTTAAAGCTGGGAAGGCGGGGGGAGGAGGGAGTGCAGGGAGTTCTCCTAACAGTAGCAATAGTCCTAACAACCCTGCTTCTAACAACAATAATAACTCTCATAAAACACCTACTGGAAAGGTAAAGGGTGGAAGTGGAGTGGACCGAGGTAGTGGAGCTGGTGGAGCTAGTGGAAATAATGAAAACGGTGGCACATTTTGGGCTAATTGGTTCAGATCGTAGATCTTATTTTAAAAACAGTCTAATTAATAGTATATCTTTTGTTGCACGCGCGCTCTTCACCTTAAATGACTAATTTTTTGCTTGAATTCTAATTCTAATTCACTTACTACGATATAGTTAAGTGCTTAATTTACACAAAAAATACAATTCCAGTTTTCGTTTGTTGATTTTTTACTTTTGAAAGATTCTCTTCTTTTAATACTTAAAGTATGTACTTTTTTGCGCACTATGCAAAAAAATATCAGCACTGATAAAACAATGATGACTGATTAAATATTTTTGAATGATTTTTTGTACGTCCACAAATTCCAGTAGTGGAATATGGAAAAAAAAATTAGCCAGTTCCATCACTCTTGTCCGGTTGTATGAATGGATAAAGCCATGTTGTGCCGTATTTACGTTTAAGTACGCATTCACTTTACGTATTGGAAACTGGAAAAATAATAATTGTGACTTACGCACTGGAAAATCATCTCAAAACTCAAAGAATATCAAAAAAATGAAAAACTGAAAAGTGAACAATACCATATAATATTTGTCCAAGATATTTTATTTCTCACGTCGCTAAATGTTCGTCTTACACGTTACAATAATCATTAGATTTTAGATGATGCAATAGAAAGAATTTTAAAAATGCCTAAATCGTATGTGTATCCATAATGCTTACCAACCTTACCATTCTAATTAGTAATAGTTTGAATAAGAAATATATTAATTAACTAATATGTAATATGTTTAATTACGTATTCTATATGTACGTCTTTATATATTCTTTAGAGTTTTAGGTTTTAACAAACAGAATTTTCTATATAATTTGTACATAGCATAGTTTTATAGTTTGTGTGTGTAAACAAACGTAATTTATATTTTAAAAAGTGATGTCGCCACAAAAAGATATGTATCCCGCCCCGCGGATTTAAAAGGAAGAACAATTTTACTGTTGCCGTTCATAAAGAAAAAAACTCGTCATTTTTCGTATATAAAAGTCGTATTTCGTTACTTAAAATGCAGTTTTACTCTCACTAATTAATTAAACCTTATTCATAGTTAGTTTTCATAACACTTTTAGCGCATTTTACAATCACTCATGATTTCCGATGATTTTACTATCGCAATTTCAATCTCTACTTCTACAACAAGAACAACTTTAGTCACAAAATGAGGACATCATATCTATCTCTGGATCGTTTAGTGTACGTCTCTGGAAGTGCAACATACTGGAGAAAGTTAATTAGACCTAGCTACCGTCTAGTAAAGAAAGTATGAATCCGTCTTAGTTTCCCGGTTGTGTGTCATGTGTCACATTAAAATGGATATTTTGGTACGGACTAACTTACTCAAAAAAAGTTATCATTTCGGTTAGTTTCTCAACACCGTCAGCTAAATATTTAGGAACTACATTGTAATTACTTTTACAAGCAAAGATTGTGATATTAATCGATATCAACAAATAATAAACACGTAGATAACTGATAATATCCACGCAAAAAATTAAATCATATCACATCCTAAGTCCTAGCATTCCACAAAAAAGTCATTTTGAAGACAAACTTTAAATGGCCACAATTATGGCTATGATATTAACTCACAAATCCCTCTAAAATAGCATTACCAAATTACTGGAATCATTGGTCCAATCATTGCTGGACATGGGTCCAGCCATGGAACCTAACAAAGTATCCCATTTCAAACTTTCATGAAACTGGGCGAGCATAAAAAGCCAACCGAGGCTGCAGCATGAACAAAGTAGAATTTCAACTTTCCATTTCTCAGTCAACCCCACAGATTTCATATTTTGCGCCTGTTCTGCTGAAACAGGTACACTTGTGAACACATCATCACACTCGGCTCTTATGCATAGAGCCACCAAAGATGCCGTCAGCAGAGATATCTTGAAAGTTGAAGTTGAATCCATTCTGACAAGCAAAAAGTGCTTTCATTTCATGTATAATTTTGCGATACACTTGTGCATAGCATAAGCCATAGCGT
>JAHZND010001655.1:0-12584 GCA_027744115.1 Acrocyrtus sp. NNG-2020 | reverse complement strand
GCCAAAGCCAAAACCGAACAATGAGCTCATCTCACAAAATGCAAGGGAGCACAATAAGTCGTTGGCTTCTTGGCTTTTCAGTGTAATACCCATCAAACTATATTATTTCTTGTTCAGCTCTGTTCTCGAAGAACCACTTCATTTCAATGAGAACAAATAATGTGGCATGTAAAGCCTCAAGTCAAGTCAAATTGGGTGAAGCAGGCCGTCCTCAACTTTTCCAACCCGGTAAAACTTGTAACAGTATCAGGAGGACACATCTCTCTCTCCCTCTCTTCATTCTTTCTGAGAGCTTCTCCGCACAAAATCCAAAATGACATCCATTGTTTCAGCCCAACTCATCAGCAAGCACAGTTTTTTGTCGTCATCATCATCGTCATCTGCCCCAATCGTTTTAGCTCAATTAGGAGAGGGTAATTTGTCTAATAAGGACAACTGATTCTATCCATGCTTCTCCCGTCAAGATGGAGGAGAGAGAGAGAGTTAGAAAACTGCTGGCGGATGGAAGTAGGTCTATTTTTCCCTCCTCAACCAAAATCCAAATTATCTTTGTCATATGCAGACACTATCAGAACTGAGTATCGGGACAAGCATTACTAACCCAATATCATCTACATTTTACATCTTAACTTGATACGAAAATTAGCTACAACAGCTTTTCAACTCAATAACAGTATCAGAAACAGAAGCTTCCTGATTTCCTTTCACAATCTGTTTCGTTCCGGCCTGTATCACTCTCACAGCACAACTCGAGGATAAATCAGCCTAATGAATTATTTAGGATGTATGAGAACAGAGATACATCTTTTAAGAGTCCGTTATCGACCAAAAAATTCCTCTTAAGATTAATACCGAGGAAAACAAAATCTTGAATTGTAATCATGATAATAAGTGGCCATATTTATTTTCTCTGATAATTGAGCAATCTGTTCGAATACTCCAGGAATGGAAGCGAGGAAGGTCAGGAATAATAAAAAAAAGAAATTTTTTGATTGAATGATAAAACGACAGGAAAAAATGGCATCCTTATTACCAAAACTATCTACAAAATAACAAAAGAGCATGCATTTCTCATGGCAGATGTCTACAGAATTTTAATTGAGCTGAAATGCTCTCCTCCCTCCCAATTTCACCTGTGGTAATTTTCTATAAAAGAAAAATATATATAAATGGATGAATTCAGAAGTGGAATTGGAATTACAGAGTAGCAATTACGGAGCAGGGAAAGAGTTATTGAAAAAATCGTATAGACTCCAATTATCCCACCTTTTTTATATTATTCTGATAAAAAACTGTAGACGTTCTTGCGCAGCTTAACAAATGACACACTTTCTACTCACAGGAAAAAAAAGATGGTGAGAATCAATGGTCATACTATTAACGCCATAGATAATGGATCTAAAAGCAGCAGAGGTATTTTTGTAAAAGTTGCCACCTCCATCATCATCATCACTATTACCAACAGCAGCCTAAATTTTCATGAGAATAGCGACAAATGTCGGTTGAGTCTACAGCAAGTTTCGTAAGCACAAAATGGAAAAAGGAAGAGGGACTGGTGATGGAAAACACGAAAGCTGATAACGTCTAAAATTCAGTTCACAAAATACGTAACTTCTCTTTCCAAGTTGCAAGAAAGCCAAACCGCAGTTGGAGAGGATGGGAAACTCACGAGAGGAATGCTGAGTGCATGGTTGACTGCTACCATTTTTAGAAATATATATTTTTTTCCTCTTGTCCCTTCTCCTCCCATGCGCTTCCCAATAAATGTAGAAAATGGAACGACTTTCCTGACGATTTGTGACAATAGGAAGAACACGGACGAGCACAATTAGTAGTCCTCACCTGTGCAACGATCATGCATCAAGAGAGATGACAAACAAGGATGACAAAAGCAGAGCTGGGAAGGACGGAGCAGCAAAACTGGGAGGAAAATGCTGCTGGAGAAGAGACAAAGCGAGCAGACTTTTGTTACAGGAAGAAAGACGGGAACAGAGACAAAGAAGAATTTATAGTGCTGTCCTTTCCAAATGAAGAGGAAGAGAGGCGTAGATTCCCATCCAACTAATTCAGGTATAGTATTGCTCACGCTCCAACAGTCAAATGTATATGTATCGGAGTAGGAAACTAATGCGATTTCAAGAGCTTTCCTTGCGACGGGAATAATAAAACGTGTCGATTTGCAGTGAAGTCATGGCTGTGCACAGCTATAAATCTAGTTTGCTCCAGTCCAAGAAACATTCAAAATTGCATCTCCTCTGCACTTTCTGTCAACGCACGCAGAAAAGGAAGTAGACAGGGGAAAGGGAAAGCAAAATTGTATGTAAATTTATCTCTTCACTCAAAAGAATTTTATTAGATTGCATCATCATCATCATCAGCACCACTATAGCACTCCCATTACGGAAGGGGTCTTTGAACGAGCAAAGGAAAAAAATCTTTTTTTCTGAGGTTTAGGAGCATCACACAAAATAAATAGGTGCACAAGCCATTGTACACACTTAATCAAAATCGACCCCTTAATTTGTAACGAGGTGAAAAACATCCCTTCTTTATAGCAGTCCATCTTCCTTCCCGAAACATGAATCAAATCGTACATCGTTCTCATTCATTATGCACTACCATGTCGGAATGAGTGACTGACTGAATTATATTACCCATTTTACCCAGCACATAAAATCCTTTTATACTTGAATTCTCCAGAGAGACTTCTCTTTCCTCCTTTACTTCAGTAGAATAAAGAAATGGGGAGGACTACGCGCACCGCCAGAAAGGGAGAGGAAAAGCAGATCCCATAAAATCCGCCTTGGATTAACAGGCGGCATCAATCCTAATTAAAGACGGCTTTTCAAAGGATTAATCGCCACTATTTTCTGATAGTGTAAATATTTAGCCACCAACTTAAAGGGAATGCGTACACATGTAAACTTCCCCCAAAAATATATTCTCTCGTATCATGTTCCTCCTCTTCATTATATACAATAACACACTTCAATCAAGAAAGGAAGGAAAAAATTCAGAGGGAGACAGAGCAAGTCGAAGCCTTTCCTACTCCCATTCTTGTAGAATATTCTGGGGACATCCACTCCACACACACGCAGAGGTTAATTTTTGCTCTTTAATAATTTTATATTATACCTTAGCGAAAAAATTCCACCTAATTTTTTTTCGAATAAAAAGACTTACATGAACAAAATGTGTAGCGGAATGTTGTCAAAGAGCAGGACGCAACACGGAACGATCGTATTAGAGCAAGCAGTCCTTTTTTTATTTATCTAGGATTCTGATTACACTCGCAATAAATAAAAGTAGTAATGTGATAATTTTACGTTATGTTCCACGTCCTCTCTACTTAGCAAAGCAGCGCTATGCTTTCTTACCATTTCGGCTGATGATTCAGAGGACAGCGCTCAAACATGCAATTTACCGATGTGATGAGCAGTGTGACCAACCACCACTCAAAAAACTGATTTGTTATACTTTGTCCTTTTTTTTACTGTGAAGACCGACAGTTTTTCGAAAGATGGGACCGTGTATAAAAAAGATGATGCCCTTGCAAGCGCATGAAATGATACATATTATGAACCTTAACAATACCAGAATAGAAACAGAAATGGTAAGGAGAATCAGTTTTCAAAGAAGCCCAAGTAAATGTGTAAATAAAATGTGAGATGAAAAAGGGACATAACGAGACAGTGATATGTATCATAACATTACAATTTACAATTTTCCGCGGGGAATATTTGTCTCACCTGGTCGAGGGGTGATAACCCGTTTCCATTCCCAAACTTTTCATCTCAAAATACATACGTAATGGTATCTTGTTAGCTGAGATTCAGTATTTGAGACGGATACCAACATACTCAAAATATGAATTAGGAACAATGTAAAAAAGAGAAAAAACGGTATTTCCTCGTAGTAAAAGAAGAAGGAAGGAGGAGAACCACTGGCTGTTGACAACCGACGGCAATTTTCTCATCAAAAAGTGTCTCCTCGAAGGATACGCTTTTTTTTCTGTGGATGCATGCATCATGCACCACATAAAAAATTAATGTCAAAGCAGCATCCTCATAAAAAGATGAGGAGTTGAAAAGCCGCTTTATTATGCTGCGCGCTTTGAGGGCTTCTTTCTCTTCATACACTTTTTCTTGATGAAATTATAACCGTTTAGATGATCACAAGGAACCCAAAAAGGTAAATGTCCTTTTTGTCCTTGATTATGATTGCACAAAACCGTTTAAGTATTGAGAGAAACTAACTGAAAATCGTTTTTCTAGAGGTGGCATACTTACATTAACCAGATTTTCTCAGAACTTTTCAAACGAAACTTTTTAAAATATGCCATCTGTATGCAGTACTTGTACAATCTCTTTAGGCAAATTAACGACTTTACCCACTGCCTAATATACGATATATAGGGAATATAAAATAATTATGAAAGATCATTATTTTTTGTTTGTTTTAAGGGAAAAAACAAGGCAGCCAATCATTCAGCTTCTTAGCATAAATTAAGCACGTTGCCAAAAAATATATATATTCTCGAGAATGGGACAATGAATAAAATACGCTGTTTTCTGAGACCAAACCCAGCTCTTTTTTCTTTCTCATTATTACAAGAAAAGAGTACGGACAGTGGACAGTGTCCAACAAAAAGGAAAGACTAATACATCATTCTCGTTTCTCGGATGTCGCAAAAGTGAACACACTACTAATTAAAACTGGACAGTGAGTGGCTGCTGGCTCCTTACTTACTTTCCGTTTGGTGCCTTTTAGCTAAGAAAATGTACTGTTGAGCAATTGATTACCCCCTTTATTCCTACAATTTATAGAAAAGAGAAGCTATTTCACAAGCAAAATTGGTTTGGTGAAAAAGTAGGAAATTAAAAATGTGTACCTTGGCAAACTTTTCTAGTTAATTCATAGTTAACAAGAGCGTAATCCGAACACAAAAAAATGGTTTTGGATTTTTTCATTATTGTAAGAAAAGCGACTGACTCGTTGTGCCCATTGTTAAGATTTCTACAGGACTGACATACTGAACGTCTGTGAGAATACGAGATGCAAGGAAAAAGAAGGACGACGACGTCCATGATGAATTGCTGTTGTTCTAGCACATATTTATTTATTGCTCAATTATTTGCGACCTCTCGAGTGTTTCATCATCATACTGTTCTCACATGACCATTATCTCGTCCTTCTCAGGCGAAGATGGAGAGGCAGGCTTGCATTACATCTCTACGACATTTTTTTACTGCACCCCATATCAAAAATCATTGGTAGTGGAAGTTGCGACTAGCCTTGCATGGCACACTGCATTGCCATTGCCTAAGAGAATACATTTCGCCACTAGAGAAAAAAACCTATCAACGGAACATGACTTCATTTTTTAAGAGTAAACAGACAGTTGGGCACATACTTTCTTCAGAAAATGAGCACATATGTACCATTGCCCATCCTGAATATTTTTTAGAGAGCCAAACAGATCCGCTCTTCTTACTTCTTCCTACTGAATAAGATCTCTTTCGCACATCTTTCTTGCGGGTGGTGGTGTGTGGCTCTTGGCACTACACAATTTTGGTCGCTGCTGGCTTGAAATTGAGTTACGGATCGAATGAAAATTAGACAAAGATGTTGGAATTATTTGTCAGAGGCGCATCTGCGCTGATTTTTCTTGTAGGTATTTGGGTTTTGAATGGAATAGGTTAAAAGAATGATGTACACGGAAATTGTAGTGTTAGTAAAGGGGGAAGCTGCAGCCCAGTAACAGTCGCGCTAAATTCGACGCCGTTAAAATATGAATTTTGCTAAAGTCTCAGAGTAAATCGTTCAGATGGATGTCAGATCAGTTTAGATGTTGCATTTCGCGATTATAACAAAGCTTTACTTATTTATGGTAAGTGTCAAAAACGCAGTTGAAGAATTTAAAGAAATCATTACATGTAATAATTTCCCGTTCCCTTTTGCCGTATAGAATAGAATTACGCACTTTAAAAAGTCTAAACTTCAAACTTAGGTATTTTAACACGTGTTATTATAATAAAAAAATACTGATAATAATTTCTGCGGCCACACCGGGAACCGACCAGTGACCAACTCGCCTCACAGCCCACTTTGTCATTTGCAACATGCAGAAATCTACGATAAACATTTTTTATTGCTGTCAACTACAAGGAAGAAACAAATTGCATGTCCGCATAACATCAAGAAAACATACATTACGAAAGAGAGAAATGCAGTTTGTACGCAACAAAGTAAACAGATAATATGCAGCTTAGCTACACGAACATGTAAAATGTCACCTCTCTGTCTCTGCCTCTTTTCTTTCTGCAGTTGCCCACAACTAAAATGTTTCTGCTTTCTAAGCTGATTCATTCAACCAGCACTTTTTGCAAGCGTTTCACTTTGATGTCAATTTTTGAAAAAGGCAATTAGTATTACTTATAAGAGCTAATGACATATGTAAACAAGCTTATACTACATTTCAGCAAGTACTATTTTTACATGAGTTGTCTCAAGACAAACTTTCTTGTAAAAATGTCCATTTTGCACAACTTCATATATCATCCATCATCATACATTGTAAACATGCAGAAAACACTTTCTTTCCTCAAGGTTAAATAATGACTGCATCAGCAACTCACCGACACCAACTTTTTTTTTGCAGAAACACAAAGGAGCTACCTGTTAGCAAAATGCAAAGAGTCGCTATTCTGAGAAATCCAAAAATTAGAAAAGCTCTCAACTCTCGAGCTAACAAGAATCCCTCATGATTCAACATTTTATTTCAGTACCTTTGCCCATCCACTTTTAGAAAAGCCAGTGAGTCAGACGCATACCACCACACCACTCGCAACTCATGTAATCGAGCCCTCTCCTCCGCTATAAATACTCACAGAAAAGTCAAGTTCGCTTCACCATCACCACCATAAAAAAATCTTTTATTCATATCACAAAAAATTTAAATCGATCGATGGCCACAGAGAAAAAAAATCGTCATCAATGTACTGAGAAGCCCTTCTCATGTGTAATTCATTTTTGTAGGTAGCAGTTCTCAGCCGTACCCAAAAGGAAAAGTTTTATTGTACCAAAATCCTCATTCAAAATACAGAATATTTTTATACTGTCTACTCTTGTCATGTACCTTGTGTAAAAGTTTCAGTACACTTCACACTCGTCATATATGATTATATCATCAAGATTATCTAGAAAAGGAGCCTTATTTCCTTATAAAAAAGGTTTTTAAGTGTGGTATAAACTCCCCAGCTATTACTTAAGATTGCTTTAAGTAACTCACTCCAACTCCTTTTCCACACAGTATTTTGACCAAAAGGAGTTATTGAAAATAGGCAAAGAATGGAATGTTCTTATATGCGATAGGAGAGAGGAGCAGAATGCTAGAATTAAACACTTTTTTGGAGAGTAACTGAATCAGAGCAAATTGCTACATTAGTATTCAGCACAGGTCTTCTCTCACCTACGACGTCCGCCCGAAGAGCCCATGATGGGAATGAAGACACAGGTAGACATAGACACTGCAGAATAAATGTGTGAGGAGACATAACTTCGTAAAATATTCTTCGAGCTGGTACTATCTTACATCATCAGCTGCAGTGTAAAATTGTCTGGTGGATGAGGGCATTCAAAAACTTACATAAAATTCTTTATTTTCCACTCACCCTCACTAAAAGTGACACTCTTCTTGTCAGAGTGAAACAAATTTGTGTTTCGAATCGGAGAGTGAATCACCATTTGCTAGTGGAATTTTTTATCGTATGAGCAAAAGAGTAGTGGCAATTTTTTTGAAGGTGCCAAAAAATCAAAACAGTTTTTTGTCTATCGTGTCGTCACCTGTCAGAGATGAGCTCAGACTGAGTTTTTTAAATTGAGAGGAGAGATACTGACAAGCGGGTATATGGATGGAATGCGTAAGCCAAAAAAGTCAAGAGCTCATCATCAGCCAGATATATATTTTTCGTTCCCTAACATAATTAAAAAGGGCAAGAAGACACAATCATTTAATCAGGAGCACATAGAGAGAAAAAATGTGAAGTTTTCAGAGTGCAAAGTGTAAGCACATAACTTTTTGAATGAAGAAAATTGCAGAACACGAATGTACCGTAAAAGATACAAAAAACATTTTCTCAGGTACAAAAAATGATAATTTTTTTTCCGTTTGTCTTCGTTATTTCGAACGAAACTACACGTAAAGGTAACAATTGACATTGACACTTGGTCTGACAAGTTTTATTCCCTTGAAAAGTCAGTTTAGTTCAGTCAGTCACTTCATCATCATGTTATACACAACCACTTGTAGAAAAAAATGAAAAAAAAATTCTGAGCAAAAAATTCAAACAAAACTGCACAAGAAAAAAATAGTTTCCCTTGAGAAGTCAGTTTAGTTCAGTCAGTCACTTCATCATCATGTTATACACAACCACTTGTAGAAAAAAATGAAAAAAAAATTCTGAGCAAAAAATTCAAACAAAACTGCACAAGAAAAAAATAGTTGAAAGAATAAGTAATGATATGACTTCTTAATATTATTCGCTTTTTTTATAAATTCGACAAAACCGCAAATTTTATTCATTCCATGTATGTAATATTACCTCTAATTCATTTATTAAGCGAAGCGTATTACCAACTTTTAAAAGTGAATAGGTCAATACTAGAAAAAAATGGAGGATATTTTTTTACTACTTGTAAAATGCTAATCGCAACTGTGTACTATCTCCCCCTCAATAAATTATTTTTTTTACTGTAAAGAAAGCATGAAATGGATGAAGATTAATTCGTTGGAGTTATGAATTTTACTATGATAGTGGTATTTTGGCGGGATGAAACATTTCAGCATTTATGAGCCAAAATAACAGCCCACAGCCGTAGCACTCATTTAACTAAGAACGAAATATGATACCTGTTACCCACATTTATAACTGGACAGAGAGCGAGGACTAAGAAGACATCTAAACATTCAAGATTATTATAAAATTAAAATGAAAAAATGTTCGGAAAGGAACATGTACAATACGCTCAACCAACAAGCATGAACGAAGCCAAATTAAATTATTCATAACATGACCATATAATTCCCTTCAATATCATCTTTCCTCCTTCATTTCTGTTTGATTATGATTACGTATTTAAAGCTGCGTCATATAAACGTGTACACTGCCAGAAGCGGAGATTCTCCAACTTCCAACATTTCGTGAGGGAGTGAAACGCTTTTAACGTTGCCTCATTAATAAGCAAGACTTGTACCAATAAAACTTTGAAAATTATTCTTTTAAACAAAAATAAAAATACAAAGTTATCAGAACAAATTTCGTTCAAAGAACAAGCTACACATATATCGTGACTCGAATGAACCCATTTTTCATGTCGTAAATTGGATGATGACGGATTTCTTTTCAGGAGGAAAGCGGTAAACCGAAAATTATCCTATTTTCATTTTACCTACGCCAGACTGGACTTATATGTCCACTAGTCAAAAGACTACTTAAAAACTCACTCTGAATTTGTAAACACATCTGGCCCAGTCTAAAATAATTTACAACGTCCATTTCGGTCACTCTCTCTACTCTCTACACAAGTCCAAAAAGGAAACTCATCACGCCGACATTTTGCCCCTTGTCCGTCCCCCGCTCTCGTTATAAAAATTTGGGTGGCTTGCCACTAAAATATGGAAACGAGTTTGGGCTACACGTGAAGATTAATTCATTTCTTTCATATCCATTTCAAAAAGCAATGCATCTTCTTCACGCACTTTATTTTTCTTCTGCCTACGTGCATTTTTATTAGGGCAGAGAAAAAAGAGGCTGACGCGATATTAATGTTTAATTTCAAATGAAAACCGAACCTTCAGCGGCGTATTTTTTTCGTGGTGCGTAATACGCAGCAGAGAACATCACACATCAGACCAGACTGCTTTCTTTAAGAATGGTGATAAAGAGGAAATCTTATTTTATTCTGGAAGAGGAAGGTGAAGAGGACCCACTACGGTTTCACGATGACACGGCAACTCATCATCTAAGCTTTAGCTTTGTGGATTGCACCGCATAACACCAATTTACATCTTCCTATTAATATAGCATCTGCCCTACCAAATCACACTCACACAACGCAACTCATTCTAATAAAAAAATGGAAGTCATATCAACTCAACCTATCTCCCTCCTGCATGGTCATTCTGAACCCATCATCTGGTCCAACTCATAATCATGGTTTGTCCGCATTATCGTAAAAGCCGCTTACACAGGTCACACAGCCAATTTCACAGTTGTAAATCATGGCCAGGAAGAAGAGAAGAAATTAAAATGCCTCGAGAAAAGTACCTTTCAATCCTGTCAGTCAAGCGTTACATCAACACATTCTTCTACAGAAAAAAATCTCTTTTTTTCGATTATTATTGGTGATTAGCAATAATTATTCGCCTATTGTATGCAAAAATCTGCTGATCATCACCTGGAGCTTCTCGAGAGCAGAAAGAAGGCTGTTCTCTCTCAACGTTCGCTTCACCCCACATCAGCAAATCTAAACTTCACAAAAACACTGAAACCGTTAATTCATCAGCAGGAAAAAAGGTGCAAAGTCATGTGCAGATTTTCAGTCCCTGATTAACTAGTGCAATCCACCCAGCTAATTTCTACTTTAAATAGAACTGAGAAGGGCAAATAATTTTTTTTTCAACTGTAAATTGGCAGGTAGGGCACAGTGCACATTCTAAAAAAATAGATAATGAAACCCGCATATTCCTTTGCCCTTTTCATTACTCTGCAATTTTGATCGTTATGTGCGGTAGTGTGAGTTTCGAGATGAAGTACAAATTTTACATCTCTAAACCCCTGCATAAATATCACTTGTGCGCATTCCTTTCAGCGATTATTTCTCGACGGTGGTGGATGTTGTTCCTATTTGCAGATCGCTTCTTCTGATAGTCCTAATAAAAAATGGCAACGGGTGCTAGACAAGCTGGCGGTCTGTGGAGCGTCAACGTTAGTTAGCGATTTATACATTTTCCTCCCTTTTCTCTCCGTCCCACTATTTGCAACCCAACGAAACTCATCCTCATTCATTACTGCTTCCCGTATCGCCAGCGCTCCTTTCGTAGACATATTAATCCTATAATTTTTCTTGTGGGGAGACGAAATGAAGAAAAATATCAGACTCGTTTGGAATACCTGCGGATAGGGGAATGTGCGGGTACGAGCGCGTAAAAAAAGACATGTCACTAATGGGCCAAGAAGGAGAGACAGCAGACGGAAGATATTTTAAGTAGATAATGGGACGGTGATGAGAGTACATCTCTACGATGCGCCTATTTAAGGATAGAAGGACTATCCACACAAAAACCGTTTTTGCATACAAATTACAAATTGCACACTTCTCCGTGTGTCTCCTCATCCTTCCTTATCATCTCTTTGCCACGCTGCAATTCACAGTTAAAATGGGCAAGCGACAGAAAAGATCCTCCTCGTATAAATACAAATGAGCAGTGCTGATGACAGTATTACATGAGGTTATTACTATTATTATAGTTTGTTGAATGGGATGATGAGTTGACTAAGAGACAGCGATGACCGTTTTTTTCTCCTCTTATCAACGAGTGCCTCACCGCGTGTGCAGTTTCTCTTCTTGCTTCCTCCAAGTTAAGTAATCTTTTTTTCCTTAATGCTAACGCTAAAAGTACGTTTTCAGTACAGTTTTACATTACAATGTAATGCCCTTTTATTTGCATTCATTTATGCATTTCAACACTCATTCTCATCATCATTAGCAGGAGAACCAAGAAGAGTCCCGCAAGATAATGGCCACTTCTTGTGCTCTCCACGCTTTTTATTTCTCCTCTTTCTTTCTCTAGCTGAAAAATAGTAGGAAAGCAAGCTCACAATCACAATCTCCACACCGAAATTATTTTTCTTTCGTTTTTTCTCTAAAGCAGATTCCTTTTACCGTCTACCTAGAAATCTTCACTGCCTACAGCCGTAGGCAGGCTTACAATTTGAGTCATAAGAAGACTTCGTTTTTTCATCCTTTATAACCATTACCTTGATTAATCTATGAATTGGGAGGTTGTGTGTGCTTTTTAAAACTTGACTTACTTTTAATGCCACATGAGCCAGTACTTAAGCTTTCTCCAATGAAAAGCTTTTAGCGAGTGCGTACTAGTTCTAGAGCAGCCATATATATTGCCGTCTCATCACGACACGATGACTGTGTTTTGAATGTCAGTGAAAAAAGCAAACCAATTCTCTCTGCAGCAAATTATTATTATTTTTTTATCTTGATGAATCCGTATCTTAGTACGCACGCCACAACTTGACATTTTTTCCCTCCCAACCTGATGCCTCACATATTACTTCATATTTCCTGAGTGGCTTGTAAAAGATTTTAAAAGAATGCTCTCGGTACAGTTAGATAAAAACGCTAGCTAAGTGGATATTAGAGGAACATGTGGGATGCTATTCACTTTGCAAATCTACCATTATTAAGAAACACTTTTTATTTGTGGCGCAGCCCCACATCCAATCCGAATCCACCTACATTCATTCCCTAATTGCAAAATTTATCTCTTTCATGCCTTATTAAAA
>JAHZND010001654.1:0-16691 GCA_027744115.1 Acrocyrtus sp. NNG-2020 | reverse complement strand
CTAACAAGGAATTCGTATCGTAACAGTTTCCAATTTTTTAATAAGCATTTAGTTAACGCTTGTCAGTTTTTTTAAAAGTTAAGCTGACTTTTTTCGCAGTTAAGTTGCATTGATTGTTTTTTTCCATTTTTCCATATAAACTTTCTTATGAATAAAATGCTGAGATAACGGTAATACAAATAAATGAATTTGAATATGATTAACTACGTATAATGTAAGTTAACTGACATGGTCTTTTCTCTTCAAATGTTGGATTTTTTTTTCATTTCATAAGAAGGCCTTTTTCGTTCTTTTCAAACTATAAATAAATAATTTTTTTAGCCTGAACATTACTGTTAAATAAGATCTGATAGTATTTTAGGGCAGTGCAGCATCCTTGAAATATAATTCAGCTGGTTATTATTTAGCTTTAAAATTATCTTAAATTAGTAATAATTACATACGAGTCAGTTTTTTGCTTAGCCAGCGGCAGCAGCCACGCTGCAATTTTTTTTATGTTGACACAATCATTTCATCAAAGCAGTAGATATACAGTTAATATTGGAATGTATTTCTGAATGTGATGAACCGAGAAAAATTAGTAAAATTCAGGTAAAATAATACTTTGGTAAGCTAATATCCGTTTTTAAAAACTGATTGAAGTATATATTAACGAGTAATATTTTTTGTATAACAATAATATCAGCATCACCTTTCATTTTGAATCACGTCGCGATAGTTGAAAACGTATTTTATTTATCTCAGGGAACTACATAAATTCCTACCCGGTTTTGTGTGATAAATACTTAATTTTTTTTAGCTATAGTTTACATTTTAAGTTTTCATACTTTTTTTTAAAATTTATATGTTCTAGAAATTAGCAGTTGAAGTCAGTTTCATTTCTTGTTTATTGCACCCAGCCTGAAGGAACCCAAAGTGGCTCTGATTCCACTTTCTTCACAATTTTTACAAGGCGCTCGAATGCCCTTGGGAGGTCATCATTGATAAGAATCTCGTCAAAGAGGTGACCATAAATGTACTCTATTCTCTCGGCTGACTTGATGATTTCATTGAATTCGTCGTCCTGTTAAAAAATATAAGCACTTCCATTAAGCAACTTTGTTTTGGACAAGATAAAGCACAAAACAAAAAAAAGATTTTTCCTACACTTTGAAGTAAAATCGTCATAACCATGTTGCTTCTAATATGATGATGCCTAAAACTGCGAGACAGTCGTCACAAAATGCCATTCCCATCGCAAAATATCAATCGATATGCTTGTACAGTTACACGTAAACGCCACAGACACTAACAATGATTATCAAAACTTCTAGTTCAAAACGCTTTCTTCAAAATTAAATAGACATAGTCATGACATATGGCATTCTTGCATTTTTTTAAGAAATATACATTTACATAAAAATTAAAAATCCAACAACTCCGTTACCTTTACAAACCCCGTCTGTCATCATCGTCATTTTTGCTCAATTTTTCAGAGATGAACAGAGAAGGTACGGTTAATAAAAGGACAAAAACTTATCAAGAACAAAAAAGTAAAACTGTTACGTTTCTTAAAAAGTGAGTGCATTCAAAAACTAAAGAAACTGCCGATTTATCTAGTAGCAAATCATTCACTTTCTCATATATCGCCGCAATCTTATCAAGAATCGCCTATAGTATAATAATTATATACACGCATAGACATATAAAGACATAATAGATAAATTACGAGTACCCTGACATTTCTTTTTTTTGCTCGTCAAGCTGCGCAGCAGTGATCAACGGGATAAGGGAAAAGTTCACGTGGAATGTGTTTGTAATAGGTGGAGTTATTAAGTAGGAGTAACTTTTAGTCAAACTACACATCTCTCTCTCATTCCAAAATGTTAGTCCATAAGTAATTCAAATAGCACACAACAATCTGCACACTCAAAAAACATGTAAAAAACATTACGAACAACTACATGCAAAGCATGCACGTGTATGTATCTGTTTTTTGGCATTGTTAAAGGGCAGATGGCAGATATCAAGTTGAAGGTCACACAAAGGGCAGTTGGTTTCATGCGCCATGCGGTCGCGTCTTTAAACTTCTAAAGACTGATTTTTTTTCATGCAATTTTTAAAAAGTTGTTAATTAAGGGAAACAACAAAATTGTTAAGTATTTTCTAATACTGCTTCAAACTAGTGACGCCCAAAACGCTTGCGAGTGAAGACTAGTAAAATTTTAGCAGCGAATCTATTTTTTTTTCTATTAATAGAACTAGTACGGTTATTCTAGTTGCGCCAGCTCGCTATCTCTAGTAATGTTAGAAAGACTCTAGCAGTCAGTCAGCACGAAACTGAACTAAACCAGATGCTTTTACGAGCTTCGGACTAATAAAAAAAATAAATTCATTTTTTTTCTTTCTGAGACTAGCCAAGGGAGCATTTTAAAACTAGCATAAAAGATCAACCAATAAACCAAATATCATCATCACATCACACATAACAATACCATAGACCAAACTCAAGTGTAGAATAACAACAACAATTAACAACAACAACGAAATAATGGTAAATTAATTAAGATTGAGAATAAATTATGTAAATTGAAATTGTTTTGAGAGATACGGATAAGTACGTACGTTGAAAGCGCGAGAGTTGCTCTCGTCAAAGGTACTCTTTGCTTGCAAATTATGACGAGATTGCTTGAGTACCTCGAATTCAGGCGGCTTGATGAAGATGATGTAGGGTTTGAACTCCGTCGTTCTCAGCATTTTTAACGCTTGCGAGTGAGGATTGAGAACACAGACAAAGCCCGTATTGCTTATGCTCCGGACAGACTCACTAGCTGTACCGTACAGATTCCCTTTGTACTCCCCAAACTTCTATAAATTTACCCCCTTGGATTTCCTCCTCCATTTTCTCCCGGGTGACGAAGTAGTAGTCTTTCCCGTTCGTCTCTGCTGGTCTTTTAGGTCTTGACGTGTCTTCAAAAAGATTTACACACAAAATTCTCATAAGCTGTGAGCTCAACACTCATCTCATTTAACTGGATAGTATAAATATTTTTTTTATCTGATTTTATGATAAAACCTACATGGAATAGTAGTTTTGTACTTATCCGGGTCTAACTCGATCAGCCGTCTTTTGAGCTCATTCCTCCCCACGCCAGGTGGACCGATAAGGACAATAGGTCGGAACTGGCCAGTTCGGGGATATAACTTGGCTACCTCCTCATAAGTTGGAATTTCATCCCTGTCGTAGTCCTCGTGCTCTGCTACATTGTAAGGAATCTTTTTAATAGAGTTTGATGAACCAATTTTATGAGAGCCATTTTGCTGATGCTGCTGCTGGTGATGATGGTGGTGGTTGAATGGGTCCTCTAACTCTACTGAACACAATTTATTACTCGTCCCGTTCGTTGCGTAATCGTCTAAGCTCACAGTTCCTGCCGTGACTGATCCTTTTGGTACACCAGAAAACATCTTCATTGACTTATAACACAGATTGCAATCAGCAATAAGCGAGGCTACAAAATATAAACACATCACATTCAAAACTGTGCACATTTAATCAGAAAAAGGGAAAGCAAACCAAATCAATTACAAATTTACATGGACGTACAACTTTTAGCGATGGAGCATACATAAAAAGCACACGGAATGGCGAACTAAGCGATGAAAATTTGAGAAAAGTAATGGACTCAGCTTTGATGCTAATGGCACGTCAAAGACATTGATATATTAAGTTCATTTGGTATTTCACTTGTTCTTTCAACACCCCACCTGAGCGCAACTTTTTACCCTGAATGCGTTACAAAAAGGCCTTGAGAGGGGAAAGCATTTACCAGACCTACTTTCTCTGTACATTCCTGAGTTCAGGTGGCGAGCAAAGAAACGCTGAGTAGGTGAAGAAGCATGCGAGCAGCGAAGGAAAAGCGCTGAGGACAGAAGCCACATGGGACTTGGAAGAAAAAATACATTATATGGAATGAGAGCAGTGAGACGTGTCAAGAGATGAAAATCAATAAATTTTTCCAAACGAAAAAGAATCATTTTTTTCTTCCCTTTTACCAATCATCATGGAGAAAGGCAACGAGAAAAAAATAGTTGAGAGAAAAGCAGAAAAAAATATACTAGGAGTTGAGTTACATAATAGATTCTCCAACTCTCGATGGAGTAATGAATGGCACGATATGTCTCACAGCTTTCAGCGTGTTTGTGCTAGATAAGCGTGGGAAGTGGGCTGTATATACTTGGATAAATGTCAAATGTCTCGATAAGTAAGTACCATTCCAAGAAGTAAATTAGATAAAAGTAAGCTATGTCTAAGCTAAAGAAGAGGGACTTTTTTGAGTAAATGAGTTTCCAGTGAGACATCCAAGAGAAAGTGGAAAGAGTCGGTTTGTAACACGAGACGAAAAAGAAAGTAGAAGAGTAACCACCACCATCACCAGTAACAGCTACAGCAACATCATCATCAGCATCCAGCTCTCAAATGCTTTGAAAAAAATGTCTTTTTTGCCACTTTCCTGCGACAAATTAAGAAGGATAAAAAGAAGAAGAAGAAAACATCTCCCAGTTTTATTTGCAAAAAACGTAACTTTTCTCCTTTCAAAACAAAGACAAAGGAAAAAGCAGCAAAGAGAAATGGAAGGGTCTCCTTGAGTAAAAACAAAAAGTAGTCATGTAACTGTTTGGGAAGAAGGTGAGGAAAAACAATTTAATTAAAGATAAATGCCTACAGAGAAAAAATGGAGAGAATAAGGAGCACGGACAGAATTTCCAATAAAAAGAATATATATTGCTGGGGGCCAAACCATTTTCTATGTCATCGTAAATAAAATGGGCTTTATTTTTTCATGGAAAAAGAGATAAGAGAAAACCACTCATAACATAAATGTACTTTTTTTTTCTTTTTCTCTGGAGAAAAATATCAGCTTTCTAAAAAAACACGAGTTACATTAAGAAAGAAAGAAAAAATCCGCAACCCTTTCACAACAAAAACTCACCATGAGCTTCAGGATTATTCGTCCTCACAAGAAGGATCCTTTTCTCCTGCAGAGATCTACTCGGTATGAGACCCGCTCTCATTGAACGATCTCCTTCCCGTCTAGCTTGCCACCTGAAAAGGCACAATAAAAGCGTACAGTAGTGTGAAGCGCGAAATCAGCCTTTTTTTCCTTGCTTGTTACAAACACAAAAAAATGTAAATAAACTTGTATAACATTGTATTAACTCATATTTGCATTATCATTAACATCAACGCTATAACAATAACAGTATTACAGTCATATTATCCTTCCCGTCGCACTTTCCTATTTTTTCATTATTCCCTTGAGAGTTGCCTCCTCGCGAAAAGGAGAACGGGAAGAAAGCGATGGCAAACCCAAAATGTCATTAAAATCCCGTCTTGCCAAGCCCAATTCACATCCTGGCAGTATAGTAGTCAGCATGCTTGAATGGGAAAATGTTTGGAGACTGCGAATGCGAAATGGTGGCATACACGTACACACATATATCGCTTGTAATGCAGCATAGAGTGTAAAAAGTACTCAAGCATTAAATGAAATGAGCAGTATTATATGAAGCTAAAATGGTATCTTAAAAGCGAGGAGAAAGTTTGCTTTTTTTATTCTTTCCTCTAGTAAAACGAGCAGGGAAGGGGAAAAAAAGAAGAAAAAACTGCGAAAGGAGAAACATGTGAAGATGAGCGACCACTGCATACTTTTTTTTACTCTCCAGCGTGGCTGATGTTTCCTTTTCTTTTTTTCCCCATTTTACTCTTTCATTCTGGTGTCCTTTATAATTGAAATTTCCCCTTTTAAGACTACGGACTAGAAGAACTGCTTCGCTTTCTCTTTTTATTTTGCTTACTTTTCCATATTTTGCGAACACTTTGGAAGAAGACGGAAAGGGTAAACGTGTGTGAGAAAGTGAGTTTGAACTAGCTGACGACGTTGAAGGAGAATTGGTATAACCTCAAACTTGCCTTCACTATTTTTTATTGTCTCTGCCCTTTTGTGAATTCAACACTGGGATAATCGTATAAGGGAACACATGCTATGAGAGGATTACTCGTGCATGAGGGGAGAAAAAAGGGATGTGCAAATGCACAAAGAAGAATCAAAATAACCTTTCCACTCCTTTTCAACAGCAAAGGAAAAGAGATAAGAAGTTTTTCCACAATCTTCTCTGAAAGCAATTGTAAGGCCAGGCCACTTTCAAAAGACTCGTGGAGAGTGGCTATCCCATACAAACAGCGATTTATTCAAGTAATGTGCGCTTAGTCGTTAAAATGTATAATTAATGAATTTTTTTATCAAGACGTGAGATTTAGTCTACTTTCATCCCCGGATTTCTGCTCACTTTTTTTTACACTCTTGATCCTCATCAGTCACCAGAATAGAAAGTTTTGCTAATGAAGTTTTCTTTTCTTGTGAGATCACTAGTGTGCTCACTGAAGCGCACCATAATATAGCAAGTCATCTTTATACTTGCAAGTGAAAAGTTTTTCCAGGAGAAAAAGCAAATATAAATGACTTTACTAGCATTTTAATCAGCACTTCAATCTAAGCAAAAAAAAACACGTCAAGCTTTCTCTCACTTACTGTTAGTCCCACTATTATATTTTTTTTCTGTCATAGCATTAAAAAAAGTCATTATCCTTGCGGAATGAAAAAGACCTGCTTAAAAACTCATAAATTACTTCAAGTCCTACGTTTATCCTGTTAAAAGAGCAGTGAGAGGAAGTCAAGCGGTGTGATTAGATTACATGTACTGATATGACATGGAGCCAAGTAAAAGAAGTGGATTATCCGTAATGAATTATTACAAAGGTGGAATCGCATAACGATATGATGTTGGGTAAGTGAGCCCTTTCAAGATTTTTTTGCAGAGCTGAGACCTCTCCCATCTCATTTCATTTCTGCTAACGACCAATCTTCATTCCTCCTACTGGTCCTATTAGTATCATGGCTAAAGCCTACTGCTAGTAGGGAGCTGCCTTTTTGAAAAAAAAATATTTCACGATTCTATCACAAAATTCGACGAAACTCTGTGGAGCAGTTTTTCTCCCGAAAAGCTAGCGGAAGTAAGTAGTACTGGGTATGAAAGTAATACGTTTTCCCGTCACGACATCACTCACGTATTCATCCCTCCCACCCAACTTTCCTTTTCTCTACGGCGTATCCTCCACGGGAGAAAATTTTCTCGATGTGGAAGCCACATGCAAATGAAAAAGGAAATGAGAACTGAATGGAAAGAGTGAAGTGAAATGATTTGTCGTTCTTTTATGCCAGTTTACATGACACGCTGGGAAAAATGCAAATGCAGACTAACAAGGCCTAAAATGAAGGAAATAAATGGGAAGCCTAGGTTCTTTATCAAATGGGGGAAAATAAGTACACCGAGGGAAAAGCATCTCAATAAATCTTACCAATAAATGTCATCTTGACTGACAATGTGAAGGATGTCTCCCCGTTTGAAGTCGAGTCCTGCATCTTCACAGGGAATATGAGGATCATCTTTCGATGTGTAGTCGAACAAACACCGAACTCTTACTTTGCTTTCTCTCTGTAAAAAAAATATTGGATAAATGAATGGAAATAGGAAAAGCCCATTTAGGAGAAGTGGATCAATTTTGGGTATAGTTTTTTATGTGTGCCCACACACCACACCACATACACCGCACATACCTTGTGAATTAATAATAGATAGTACTTGTTAGTCAACTTCGTTCCGCTAGCCTACTCCAATATAAACGCGAGCAAAAAAGTTGTGCAAGGCCAGTTTCATTTTAGTTAGTGGCTCCACTAAAAATAAACTTTTGCTTAGTGTGTGGTACAGCTCTCTCAAAAATAATCTTGCAGTTACAGTTAGTTCAGGTACAAATAATGTCGTTAAGTTGTAAAATGGAAAAAAGCAAATGGCTTGAAGTAGCAGCTTGAGTTTAGTATGTGGGTTACTAATGGCACAGCGGCTAATTTAGTTTTGCAATTTTCATTTCACGGTCATATTGACTTTCTCCAGGGCAAGTCCACTTTTAGTCCACCCACAGCATGTTTCTTAAGAGTGTTGAAAACTTTTTTTTGCTTTTGTTAAACTTTTTTGTTGAAATTTTATTTCATGCGGAGAAGTGGAAATGAAAAAGTGAGCGCAATAGTAGTAATAGAAAAAGGCAAATGAAAAGTAGAAAATAGTTTCAAAGAGCAGAAAAAGTACAATGCATTGAATGCTAAACCACACTTCACCAAAAATCCACACACTTTTGCAAGCTGTTAAGCTGTACCCCTACAAACATTTTGCAAAACATTTCTTGCGGTCTAAGAAAGTCGTTTATAATAGCGAATAAGAAAAGTATATTTATGGAAATGTCATTCATCAAAATATGACAGGAGGGGAGGGCTCCTTTCACACTTGTACAAATATTCGACTCTTTTAATTTGGATTATTGCGCCAAAATGAGCTAAAATGGAACCTCCTTTTCTGGTTCGCTTTACTACATCTTTTCTCTTTTTCGGAATTTACTATTCTGCAGTAAAAACGCGGGCAAATATTTTTTAGCCTGTTTTTTAAAGGAAAGAGTTTTTCTCAGATGTAAAAGGAAATTCCATGAGTAAAATTTTGCTATGAGAAAGGAAGCATTATTCACCCGGAAAGGGACATATTATTGTATAAAGGGCTGCGCGTAGGAAGAAGGGTACATGAATGCCAACTTATTTTTTTGTATGATTTCCACACGAACAAAAAACCAAACAAGGAAAATTAACTGCGTATTTTTAGTATAAGTCCTTACCACGATAGGCTCAGCAGTTTTGGCTCCGTCCTTAGATTTTTTNAAGTCCTTACCACGATAGGCTCAGCAGTTTTGGCTCCGTCCTTAGATTTTTTGATAGTAATGTGGACATAATGCGAGGGCAGCATTAATAAAGAGGAAATAAGAAAAAAATATATCCAAGTATAAAGCAGACAATTTTCTTCTACAGATCTAGTACATCCAGAGAGTGAGTACATCTGTGGCATGAATATTTTATGTGATGTATGAGATGAGAGTAGAGTTTTAACTAAGAATATGTAAAAGATGAAATGGAAGAAGACATCGAAGACAGGGAGTAATGATGACAAAAGTAATGATTAATGATGTGCAAGTTGTGTACTCTTTTTTTTGTAGTCGGAGATGTCAAAATAAGATTTTTCAGTTAGAACAGGTACTAAAATATAAGTAATGTACCGTTTGTGAAGCTCATATCGGGAACAATTTCTCAATCTATTTTGCTTACCAAAGGCTCACTGGATTTGACAAGTTGAACAATTTTGATGGTCTCCTCAGGATCCTCCGGATCATCCAGATCCGGTGGAATATCGGGTAGCTTGGGTAAGTAGTCTTTCTGTGCGATAATATCGTGTGAGTAGAGAAGTCCTTGAAGATGAGGATTCTGAAGGATGTCGAAAAGATCGGAAGCCTCAGGGTTCTCGTCATTTGCTTGGCTCGCGACGAGCTCCATCACTTCCTCCGCCACTTGAACGGAGTTGGAGAGGATAGGACAGAACCGCTCGTCCTTTTGCTCGATCGAGTTGTGAACTTTGACGAGAGCGTGCAGCTCCCGGGATTGGAGGAGATCGGAGAGGAAGCCTATTTCTTCCTCGCAGCCGGAAGGGAGATTTGGGCGGGATTCTTCCAGGGTGAGGAGAAGTTTTGAAAGAACTTTGTAAACAAGAAGAAATAGAGCGTATAAATTACTAATATTTTTGGCGCCGTTCTCTCAAAAGGAAAATGAAAGTAGTAAGGTTTTAAGTGGAATTGCAAAAAAATAACTCCAACTCCAGACGTGTTTTGATTTATGATTTTCGTAATTGGAGTAAATTGCGTCTTTGCGAAGCACTTTCCCTGTTATTGTACGCTTGAAAAATTGCATGTTTCTTAACTGGGTTGAGCGAGAGGAGTGGAAAAACGGAACCGAGTGTAATTAACAGGTTTCGTATTACCAGCTCAAAAATATGCATGGAAAGCAGAAAAAATATATATAAATAATAGCTTACCGGGATCCCAGCGGCCTGTGTCTAACATTTTTTACGGCGATTGCGATTGTGATGATAACCCTGAGTTAAATAATATTTATGCCTTCGCGTAATTACTGAAATCACTTGGAGGTCTCCAGCTCACTTTTACTGCTCTTGAATTTTGCAGTTGGCCTGTTTAAGGTAGTTTAATTGCAGTATCCGAGTCATTTACTGCTTTCTCTTTATTTAATGAGTTTCACTTAATGAAACGGAATATATTATGCGATGATGATGATACTGTTTGCAGTGATAATAAATTAAAGTTAATAATACTTAATGGAGCGTGGCACTCTCCTCCTGCCTAAATGTTCCCAGTTCCAACTCAACTCGACTGCAAAATGCAACTGTAACTCAGCCTGAGTAAGAGGAGCTGCATTTGCCTTTTCGTGCTTGTTGGCGTACGTCCGAGCAAAACGTGAAAGGACAAAACAACTAAAACTGTCCGTTTTATATTTCTACTCCCAATATATTTTTTAAATCGATATGACCTCTGCTTTTTTCTCCACTTTTTTTTGCACTCCCTACTTCACTTTTAATCCCATTTGACTATTAAGGCCTATTCATTTATCCGTCCATCCATCCAGCACACCATCAATTTTGATTACTGTCTTCCGCCCTACTTTTTCTTCCTCCAAACTACCCTGCTATGTACTTCACTTGCACAAAATGGAAAAAACAAACAATTTCACTCCAATGATAATCCATCCATCAAGATTAGAGCGGAAGATAATATTTCCTTTTTTTTCTGGTGGTGGATCAGACACGTCCCGTTTCCATTTTCCGTTCGAGGACAAGACCAAAAAACCGATTTCCAGTGAAAAGCGATATGCATCTGTGATATCTCACGTTTTCATCTTTTTTTTCCTCCTCCAACCTCCACTCTTCTTATATACTCCACCTCTGCCTCTGCCCGCAGTGGAAATGTTTCAAGCGTGTGCACTGAACTGGGAAATTATATTTGCCAATTTTCCCGTTTTCTTCGATTTCCTCTGTGAACCAGAGAGTTTAATGGAACTACACTACTTTTTAACAAAATAAATTGATTCTGCTTTGAGGGAGGATGGCGGTGAGGGTAATGGAAAATAAAAAAATATATATCTCTCTCTCTTCAACTCCCTTACTTTTCCCAATTGGTAGTCTAGTTCCCCCTTATTTCCCCTTCAACACTTTTCCCCACTCTCATCACTGTAAGGAAGAGTAAAAAAAGTACACAATTTTGGAGAAAGTCTAGACCTTCATGCAAATTTTGGAAGTGGACACAGTTACTTTTTTTTACTCCACTTTCCCTCAGCACACAGCACTTAGGACAGAATGTGGTTTTGTATCCTGTCGTGTATTGCACAAGTAAATTAGGTTTTTTCACTTGTAAATTTTTACTCTTCTCGCTCATTCACATCCACAACGAGATCGACCAGCTCCAAAAAATGTATTCTTTTGTTCACGGGAAAACAAGAAGACGAGGTTTTCAGGCAAGAAGAAACATTTTCAAACAACTCCTCCCTCACTGGATTCTCCTCAGGCTCTGCAGAACACTAGGGACAGTTGTTTTTAAGGAACGGAGTTTCAGCTCTTCTGCTGCAGTCCAAGCCTTTTTTTATATTTCTGCGTTATCCATCGACCAAATTCTCAGTTTTTTTGGGCCTGTTTATGTTATTGCTGGGTATGCATGGCATATTTCTCCACGCTGTTATTCCTACTCCTCCTCCCACAATATATTCACTCCAAAATTCAGAGTAAGGAAAAAGTTGTTCGAGCTTTCTCGCCGTTTTCGACAGCTACCGACCACCGACTGCTCCTTGGATGCTCACCGTTGCCTGGAATACTACTCTGCTGGAACTTGGTTGGAACTTGGAAACCTTCTCTCATTCCCTTTTATTGGAGCACTACACAGTGAAACGAGTAGTGGCACGGGTATTGCCGCTGTAGTAATTGGAAACTGTGTTTTACCACTTAAAATATATACTATCAGCTTATCCAGCCCGACAAAATGTTCTATAGTGGAAAAATTAGATTTTGCTCTCCAGTTCTCCACTCCACCGCTGCCGTTGTGCCTTGGTGTATGGCAGTATGGCTAGACAAGACAGAATAGAAAGTCAAGTCCTTGTAATGGTAATGGAATTCCGCTCAAGATATTTTTATTATTATGTGAGTCGAGCCGGTTGGTTCCTCTTGTCGCTCCCTTACGTAATGTATTATTACACAATGAACCGGACAGAAAATATGTGTCATCCGCAATAATCCAATCCTGCTAGTTCAGGACACATTTCCAGAAGAAAAAACCTAATTCACGAGGAGCAGTAGAAGCACTCACACATACTCACACAGGAAATAAAAAAAAGAGTATATCAGCTCCTAACAAATCTTTTCAGATTACCACAGAAAAAAATATAAAGGAAAGGGAGTGCGAGAACAAGTCATTTCAATCTCTGTTTTGGTACGAGCTAGTCCTCAAAACATTTTCAGTCCATTTTTTTACTCCCTTCTCGCAACACCATCAATACAAGAAATATTATTATTTTTGGCTGGAATAATGTCAACAAAAACTATTTATTAATACTGCTCTATTCTCTTTTTCATTGTTACAAATTATTTAAAGTGGTATGAAATGGACAGAGACGGCAGCAGCACACATTCACTCCACCCGTGCCATATTATATCGTGCAGAATATGAGAATTGTAAAAAGGGAGTAAAATCCTGATGTTGGTTGATTATGTAGCAAATGCTCAAGAACTCTTTAAAAACTGTCTAGGTGGAATACAGGCCACTTCAAATTCTCAACTGACAGCAGCATATACTACTCAACAGAACAGAGCCGCTCAACAGTCCAAAAAAAATATTTAGTACCAGAGAAACTAGCTATGCGCACACGTACATTTTATATGGCCAAAAACATATACCTAAATATATTATTTCTTGTCTGCACGGACATGGACAAGATGAAGAGAATAAAAAGTGAGAAGGGGAAAAATGCACGGACGGATTATTTTTTTTGTAAGTAATAATAATAAGCAAGCTCTAGCTTTATAGCTTATTTTGGTGAGGGTGAGCATGTTGATGATATGCTGGCTATGAGCATGAGTTTATGGAAGGACCAACGGATGTTGCCATTGTCGGCTTGTATAGTGTAATATTATAGGAGTATGGATATTTTTGTGGAAGATAATAATAGGGATGTGGAGATTGGAGATGTGATGATGAGAAGTGATAAGGATAGAAGAGTGGAAAGGGGATACAGCGTGGGTAAATATGACGTTTATAAATAATAATAATATGGAATAAGGATACAAAAGTAAGTGAAGTTGAGGTTATATGAGAGTAGGTACAAAAATAAGTAAAGTATGCCAGAAAAGATACTCGTCACTACTCACTAACTCACCTCAACCTTTTTTCCCTTTTTTTCCTGGTGCAATAATTTCACGAACAGAAAACTGTATTTTGGCTTAAGTTTAATGTAGAGAGTTTTTTTTGACTTGATACTTTATAGAAAAAGTTTTTTTTTTGAAATGATGTTTTTAGAGGAAAAGAGAGGGGAAAAAGGTAAACTTTTGCTGTTATTCTGTACACCGTCCTGTCAAAAAAGGGGATCATCGTCGTCAACTTCTTTTTTTAGTAAAGTTATTATAGTCAAATACCGGTAGTATAAAAGCGGGTGATGCGGTGTGGCTTAAAAAACTCATGAAAGTTTTTTCTTCCCATTTTTTACGGAAAATGCCAACAATTTATTTTGTTGGTTTAAGGGGAATGAGATACATCTTTAAACTTGTGGCATTTATTAGCGTTTTTTTGAAGAGTGCTGGGTTCTCGTTTTCAGGTGGAGGGTAGCGGGAAACAGGCGGAAACAGAAATAGGATTATTCATCTCTTCAAAAAAAAACGTTTTTTCCGGGTAACAAGCTACCAAGAATGGAAGGCTCATTTTTTTCACTTTCAGAAATTTTTTATGATGTTTACTGTAAACTTCAGGAGAAGTCATTCAGTTCTCAGTGATTTGAGGGAATTCCTATAGAAGAAGGAGAGAAAAAAGGAAGGAATTCATGTGGGAGAGTATTTTGAGAAAATATTTTTGCGCTTACCTACACAATATGTAATTTTCAGTTGGTTACTCTTTCTGCGGTTTTTTTGGTGTTGATGAAAAATAAATTCAGTGAAAATGTCTAAGGTCCACAGTCCACATATAGAAAACAAAAAAACGTAAAAAATATATATATGGGCTCGCTATGTATGACTTCACTTGACTCATTCGAAAGGAATGAGGGAGCGACTGTTTAGGCGAAAGAGTAGAAAAAAAACTGCTGAAGTGTTCTTTCTTGCTCGTGTCATGAAAGTTGCAATGTGAAGTTTGGCATGCCATAAAATCATTTTCATTATTCATCATGAACGCACACCAGCAGCTTACATCAACACGAACAAATGGAAATTACTGCGGTGTAGTGGCTCATGGCATGGCTCATGTACGCAAAAAAGAAGGCCTTTTTCTTGATATTTTTGTCAGCACTCTCAAACTCCCATCCAGACTCACCATAAGAAAGTCCTCTCTAGTCAATGGAGATATAGTATTTTTATGCTAAAAAAAACTGTCCTTGCTAGTCCCTAGTCTGCCAGAGGAATGGAAAGAGTAAGTAGGAAACCCTATTTCAATTTGTTTAGTCTATGTCATGCAGACATGGCCAACGGAAAAAGTAGCTCTTTTTCCTGTTATCACAATTTTCGTTATGCATTATTCTTACAAAAAGTTCTGCTGAACAATTTGCTTCAGACATTTCATATTGTTTACGCTAACAGGCTCTTGACTCTCTAAGGCTGAAACAAAAAACTGCGCAAGTTTTACATTTATCTGATTTCGCCATGCCTTAATATTTTTCATACAAGTTCATACAACATTCTCAGAATTAACAGGCAGGAAAATATGAACAACTTTCGAAACATATTCAAGCTAAGCAGAGTAGAGTTCAGCCTTGCCTCTCTATTGTAAAAATGAAAATGAGATTAGCCAGAGAATAGAGTTAAATCGTGTTATGTTTATGATTATTAGCCTGCCGGTTACTTTTGATCGTTCAGCTTTTATGATTTATTCTGTCGTGCTAGAAAATAACGTTCACAAAGGATATATGGCTTGGGACGTTGTTTCAACGCCTCAGCCTCAGCCCTAGCCAGCAAAAATATTGGACAGCTGAAAGATAGTTTGCCTGGTCAAGCAGAACGCTGGTCTCAGTAGATATATTTTTTTCTGAAGAGAATTCATCAGAATTCCGCTTTTTCTTGTAAATACACGCGAGTATTAGCATCCACTCATATTCGCATCAAAATTCGCATGGCATTGTGGAGCGCATACAGCACAGGGAAGACATGGCCGTAAGCATATTTCACACATGCCATAAATTCATGTTTTTGCATTGCTAATTTTGCAATCTTTTGACCTTTGTGAGAGCTCATATGACTGGATAATATATCGCGAAATCTCGGCGGAGCAAACTATGCCTGGATTAGTTACCTCCATCCTGCGATAGGAAACCATTAGTTTGGAACAAAGACAGATCTCAGAAAAATATTTATGAGGATCGGATTTTGTTTGTGTGTTTAGGAGCAATAACCATGCATCATCATTCATATCTCACACACCCAGATTCGCTTTGGAGTTTGCGACTTTTTTGTATCTTCTTCTTTTTCTGTCTTTTTAACCCCGGCAGAGTGAGACGAGAGTAGAATGCAAAATAAAATTGAAAACATCCTGTGCTGCAGATATGTACCGGGGTGATTGGGACGCTATATATTTTTCCAGAGCAAAAAAATGACTCGCTTTCTGTAGCCAGCTACTTTATGAAGCTGTCGTTAACAGTCTGATGGGAGTTGGGACACGCGTCTGCGGAAAATTCGGAAATATTTCAAAAGTTTATGCGTTGGCCGAGAATTGAACTCGGATCTAGTGCTTGGAAGGCACCAATGCTAACCATTACACCACCAACGCTTGCTTGTGTTTAATAAAAGCAACAATTAAATGAAGTCATGAGAGAAATTCTTTTCGCATCTTAGGCCCCTGCACCCCATACGCAGGACCTAATTGAATTTTAAGCACTACAAGTGCGAAGCCAACGCAAGCTCTACTTGACAGGAGATTGCCGTGATACTACTAATGAGCTCTTCTAATTAAACCTTTGTGAGCTCAGCCTAGGTAAGATTATCCTCACCTTAATTTGCTAATTTTATGACGCTTATAATGGTTATTGAAAACTCAAGAAAGCGTTGGTGGTGTAATGGTTAGCATTGGTGCCTTCCAAGCACTAGATCCGAGTTCAATTCTCGGCCAACGCAGTAATTTTGAAGAATTTTATTTTAATTAGAATTTAAATAGTTAACAGAAAATGAGTTTTTTACAGCTACATATGTATGTGTAAGTTTTACAGGTGTATAAATTTTTTTTTAATTTTTGAACTTTCACTTGTAAAACAGAGTATCAAAAATACTGTAGTAATTATGAAGCAAAAATTTATACTAATTTTTAAACATAGTTTTACTCGTACGTTTAAAGTTTAAAATAGTTTTAACTAAGAAATAGTCAAAATGAATGCGTTGGCCGAGAATTGAACTCGGATCTAGTGCTTGGAAGGCACCAATGCTAACCATTACACCACCAACGCTTGCTTGAGTTTTGAACAATTATAAAGGTCATG
>JAHZND010001653.1:0-15644 GCA_027744115.1 Acrocyrtus sp. NNG-2020 | reverse complement strand
CTGCAAAAATTATTATTGGGCAAAAAAAAAATCCTAAAAGAATTATAAAAATCTAAATCCTTCCTTAGTTTTTAGAGAAAAAAATATGTATATAAAAAGTTGGAGGGAAATGGAACCGTTAATCATATATACATTATTTTCCAGCTTTTATTATAACCGGAAAAATATTTTTTTTAGAAAAACACTTCAGTACCTATTTGCTAAACTTTTAGCCCACTAAATTACGACAAGAATTTCGGATAGCAGTTCAATAAAAGTTTCTGCTTTCATCTCCTATCCACTTTGGCCACTTCCAATTTCGCTATGAGCCAGCCGAGCCTTGCAAAAAAAAATATTTATACTGTAAACAATACGAACACTCTTCCACTGCCCTGGACATTATCCTTTTTCCGGTTTACTTCTATTAAATGAGTTGTTTTTATTGTTGAAAATATGTGGCAGTTTTTTGTCAATTTTTTTCTCTACTAGCCTAGGAACGAGCACACGTGGTGGATCTTTAAATGTAGAGTACATTTTTTTATTGGAGTTACTTTTCCCTTGCTTACCAATTTTGACCACTCATTTATCCTTTAAAATCCTTTTCTTTTAAAACGAGACATTTTCAAAGTAAATCTAAGCGTGTGTGCTGGAACGTGAAGTGAAAAGCACATAAAGATTCATGAAACGTCCCAGCTAAGATTTGGGAAGTCAGTCACTCCACAAAATACTTTCGCCCTTCCCGCTAACATCTCAATGCCCAAACACGTTCCACCCTGTCCCTGAGTAAAGCGATAAAGGTAGACATGTAGGATTTATGATTCGCGTGGACATTTCGATAAATAAACGAAAACGGGACGGTATACATATCACATCCGAGAAAACTGGCTCAGCTACTACATTCCCGCTAACTAAAAATATGAAAGTGAAAGCGAAATTGTAACATCAATCCTTCCCACATTTCATCTTTTTTTTCTCTCATCCCACATCCCACCCGTCACGTCACATTTACTTTCCTCCTTTTTCTAGTCACTAGATCGGAAGCGCCATATAGACCTTTATGCACCTTCACAGAGAAAAGTGCATATTTCCACCGGAAAAAGGCCGCCCCACAAATACACGTTCTCATAACCTTTGAAGGATTAACCCATCTGAAATGCTGCAGAAAACAATAAATATGCAAAGTGAGACTTCCTTTACAGCAGCAAAGATTCGCGAATTTTTTTTCCATCATCAAAAATCCTAATAAGACCTTCATTTTAACCTACATTATTCTACAGATTAACTACGCCACAGAGAATAAAAAACTTTTTTTCACTCTCAATATCTCCAACTTCTGAAAAAAACGTATAAAAATAACCTTCAAATAAAATTCCATTTGGTTTCTGAAACTAGAAAAAAAAAGCTTATCCAAAATTTTTTTTTTTTTTGTCTCGGAAATCTATTGCCTGTGGGAAAGCAAAAGTATAAAAAAGCACGAGGTAAACCCCCTCATCAACTCGCCAATATTTTTTCTTATTACCTTACGCCCTACACCAAAAAAGAGACTATTAGGGTACGTGTAATATACGGAATAAGGGTAAGAAAAAAGGATGCTCCATGTATAGCGGTGTGGCGCTACCGCCGAATTGAGTACTCGAATGATTTTATACGAGCAATCCAGGAAAATAGAATGTTGTACAGTGGCGAGAAATGTATTGGATCTTCTTCCACAAATAGTGGGGACCTTTAGCAATATATCTTTTTGGGAGTATATTCAAGGGGAAGAAAAGACCAAACATACACACAGTTCAATATTATTGAGCCCATAAATTTATCAAAGTGAGCAGATAATACCAGTACTTTCTCCTCTTTCATTTTCTCTTCTCAAGAGAGAGAGGAGAAAGAGAGAGAAAAGAGCAAGGGAAAAAAGTCACATATTTTTTCTTCGTCTTTTTTTCCCCTCCCTTCCTCCAACTTACCACTTCCTCCTCCATTGGATTCCAGTTACTATACAGTACCCACAAATCGAGAGAATTTGTCTACAATGCCATTATTTTCTGTGAAGGGCTTCGGCTTGTTCCAGTTTTATACTGTTGCGTTTGTGAAGAAAGGTGGAAAAAAAAAGGATTTTTATAAGGAAATGACTGAAGAAAAAATAAAGGAACATGAGAGTGGGTGGTATAGTTTTTTTAGTCGGGATGTAGACGACGGACTGATAGTGCGGCGGAGTGGTGGTGGCGGTCGCATCGCAATCATCATCATCATCGCATGTGTGTGGCATTGCCTCAAAGCCCTTGTCGGNTGGCGGTCGCATCGCAATCATCATCATCATCGCATGTGTGTGGCATTGCCTCAAAGCCCTTGTCGGATATATTCTCTTTGCAACACCATCATGGCTTCGTGGTTATCCATCCATCCAATTCTTCTTCCTTGACTTTTTTTTTCTCCCACTCGGAAAAAAATATGGGGAAGTGTCTTGTAGAGAAAAAGCTCATACATGAAAATTTGCTCAAAAGTCCCACAAGAACATTTTTTTGCATATCACAAAGAATTAGTATATTGAGGTGGACTCGTTTTTTTATTCAGAAGAGAAGAAGAGTCAGAGAAAATTTCCTTTTTTTCATTTTCATTCTTGTAAAACACCCTCCTCCCTATTTGAAAAGTTATTGCACATTGCAAAAAAATATATATATAAAATAGGGGGTGACTACCTAAAAAAAGTATGCCGGGGAGAGTACATTGCATAATGATAGGATATGATATGATGTATGCTACTGGCTCAAGCTTCATCATCCTAAGCACAAAGCACAGGGGTCATCTTACCATGATTTAACTTGAGCTTCGTATGTTTCCTAACATATTTCATGGGAATGTCAGAGAAAATGGGAACGAGAAAGTGAAAGTGTACTAGAGCAGCCCTTACATATAATAATTTTTGTTACGCTAAGGCCACCGATTCCTCAGTGCATTTCTTGTCTCTCCCATTTTCTCCGCCGCCGTGTTTTCTGAGATAAAGTGTGGAAAGGAAAAAGAGAAGAAGAAAAAAACGAAGAAAGAAGAAAAACGGAAAAGTGCATTTTTTGTTCGGCTATCATACCCTACACCAAGAACAAAAACCGGAATTACTACTACAGGATAGGAGAAAAAAAGGACCTGCACAGGAGCTGGAGATGGAGGAAAAAAAGGCTATCACACAAACATCTTTATAAATCTAGATTGGTTACACTGGCATGTTATAGTGCCTACCTATATTTTTCGAGTTTTTCATTGTTATCGGAAAGCAGCCTTCTGTAATACGTTTAGTATCATGTCATATTTTATATGAGCACTAGAGTGGCGGGTGTATAAGGCAAAAAAAAATTTTCCTCTCCTTTTTTCCGTCGCTGGATTCAACTCTCGCAATTTATTCTATTTTTGCGCTAAAATATGAGGTTGGTGAAAAGTTTTGAGAGAGTTATGAAAGAGAGAAATTGACTTGACTCTGACGGATTTTCATACCATTTTTTTTCTCTCACGTTCTCATAGTAAGGGAAAAGTGGGAAGAAGGCTTCAGTAAAAAAATAGGATTCTGGGGGACGGCGGTGAGCACAATAAGTCACAGATAGAATAACGAGACAGCACATTCCCATGTGCTGTATGTCGGTCGCTTTCTATTTTTTATTATTATTCCCGTATACTGTACAATATTATGATGTGTGAATGTCCATGCATGAATCCTTCACAAAAAAAATATACTTGCCATGGGAAAAAGGGAAAAAAAGTGCAGCGATCCTTCCATCATGAACACTGAGCAGAAGCAATATGGCGTTTGATGTAACTTTAGCTTCAGAAATTTTTTTTACCCTAACAATCCCATCATCATTTTTTGCAATCTCGTATTATCTTTTTTTGGGCCAGAGGCCGTTCATATATATATTTTTTTATCCTGGCCGACCCTCATCACCATCATCATCATGGCCGTTGTCGTCATCATCGCAGCGGCACTACCAGAAAATGCGAATATGATGCATATGTGGCAAGGAAAAATGATGATTGCGCTATTAAAGTTCACAATTTACAGTAAAGTAGGGATATAAGATATGCAGATGATGGCAAATAATGTTGGAGTGGGGTGCAATTTTTTACTTTGCTGTGAAATTTCAAAATGAGTTGGCTCCATAACTTTAAAAAAGAACAATTTATGGGAAAAGTGGTCCATAGAAAGGAGAAAAAAACGTTTTTGTCTATTAGAGGATGTGCGACTGCATGTGTAACAATGATAAGGAGATAGTAGAATGATAAGATGCTTATCGGCGCTATCGTTGTTACAGACAAAGGGAATTTTAAAATACTTTTTGTTCTACTTTGTTGTAGATAAATTAATCGCTTTGCTGAAATGCTGGTGTGTGCCATCCAGAAAATATAATTTTTTTTGGAAGGAAAAGGTTTACTCTCTGCTAATACCCAAAATAGCCTATTTTGTCAATTTTGCGTAGTCTAAGCTGCTACATCTGTCGCTAGTCCGTTCGTATTTGTTCCAGTCGCTCTGGATTCTTTTTTTTTATTTCCACATCAGCGAAATCACGAGAAGTTCTAGAGCTGCTTCTAGTCCTTCCTCTGAAATATGAACTTCCAGAGAGATTGCAAGATGAAAACTGGAATGATAAAATGGAAATTCAGGAGATTAATTTTTTTGGTAGGTATACGTACGAAATTCACGAATATGAGGAATATCAGGGCATATATGCCTATATAGGATGTGAGCCCGGTTGCGTTCCCTTTCTTCCCTCCCTCAAAATTATGTTAAAATGGAGGAAGCTGTTTCTGGAGAGAGGAAGACGAAATGCGAAAATCATGTAGAGCTTCTTAATGAAAAATATCCTGCTCTGAGGGGAAACTCTTTACATGAAGTGAGAAAAATAAGGAAATTACTGGAGCATTATTTTCTGAGCTTTTGGGCTGGAAAAAGAAATGGCTGTGATGCTTTCTTTTTTCTTTTCCTTATGTACTTACACATACAATTTTTGCGTCCTTAAAATTACATTCCTTTAAAAAAATCCAAGGGATGTTTACGCCACGGATTTTTGTTAAGTAAACGAGTTTTCCCAAAAAAATAAAACAATTTATTTGTGTAAGCATTTTTGGAAATAAATTTTATAAAGTCGTAAATACAACGTTCAATTTGTATTAAGTAGCTCCCAAGGATTTACGGAGACTACTGGTTTATGGGCACCACATCCGAAAAGTGGAGAGTGTAATGCTCGGTGCGGTTTGCTTTTTGACAATTTATTTTGCCCAGTAATGACATCAGAAAAGGTTCCTTGACATGCTGATGCTGATGCTCTGTGAAAACGGAGGGGAATGCGACTTTCAAGTTCTATGGGAAACCCTGAAGTGCTTAATTGAAAAATTGAACGATTAAATTGGATAAAAATTAAATTACATACAAATTGGCAAAGAATTTCACAAATCTAAAAAAATTCCCTAAAGGAAAACAGATTGCCCAAAATGGAATACTTTTTTCAATGTGAAGCTTCACTAAAATCAGATGGCGGTATGGTGACATTTGGCACATGGTCGGGGAACTCGGGAAAGAAGCTACTTTCTGGGTAGAAGCTTGCAATTATTCCAAGGAAATTATGTCAAGGCTTTTGGTTTGCAAGAGAAAATTGACTGGAAGGCGGAAGAGTATTTTCCTATTTATTAACCTGGAAAGAAAATAGTTGAAATAAGGTAGGCTTCATTTGCTTCCTTTCATATCCGAGTTGTTCGCTTCCTCTTCCTCTTCCACAGTCGTAATATGTGTTTCATCTCCGACAGATTCAAATCTTTTTTATTGCTTGTTTCCGCACTTTAAACTACGCGGAAAATTGTCAGAAGAGAATTGCGAAAAAAAGTGTTGATTGCTGAGCTGTTCATTTTTACTGCGTTTTTACAGCCAAGTTGGTTTATGGGATATAATTTTCAGAGTGGAAATTATGTGTGAAAATCCCACTACACAAAAAAAATTATTTTGCATACATTTTCATATTATTCCACATCGCAAAAGTGTCTACTTCCAGTTTAACTGCTGTTTTTGAAAATAGCCGAGTAAAAATGGCAAAAAATCTTGCCTTCTAGTGTGGTGTGAGCCACTCATAATGAATCTCCGCCATATGATCCAATTTTCCCCTTTACTTTTTTTATAGCCGCCTCGCTCTACTACTCCAATTTGATCGTAAATTGACACTGCCTGAATGAGATTGAAGTCATTGCGATGGAATTGCATCCAAAAATGAAATGAAAGGAGCATATAACCCCTAAAAAATTATTATTCTTATTCCACCCCTACTCTCTCTCCCCCTTTCTTTACTGAAACCGGTAAATCAAATCTAATCAATTCCCAACCATTTAATTTCTTTTATCAAACTATCCAAATCCAGGAAATGTTAACCCTAACGCTATAGACCTTTATTTCCACTTCTTCATTCTTCTTGATGATCGCCTCAGGGCATCCTTTCTCGAGTGCTTCCTTTATCCCAACCAGAAACAACCGAGAAATAAGACAACCCACCCCATTCTTCTTTTTTCTCCTCGCTCCCGCACAAAAACTTCCAGAACTTCTTTTTTTCCAGAAACAAAGCAGACACAAAAAAGAAGCAGGGAAGAGAAAGGAAGACACGTCCGTTGTAATACACCGCACATAAACAACTACATCAAAAAGTGCTTTTTTTGAATTAAATTGTACCGAGTACAAAAGCGGATGCTATAAAATACAAAAAGTAGAAGTTAACAAAGGCACCGACCTAAAGAAGCTCACTTTTTGGGGTTATTTAACAAGAAACAAAAAAAACTGAAAAAAGCTCGGAAAAAAATTTATATTTTTTTACAAAGTATGAAAAAGAAACTAACCTGTGTTAATAATAATAATAATAATAAGGAAAGATCTTTTTTTCTGGTCTCCATATATAGAAAAAAAAGAGAATAAAAAAGAGTGTAGCTTCCAGTCAAAAATTGCTTACTTGTGTGGTTGCTTTGAGTAGTTCTTCCCTTTTCACTTTTATTTTCTCCTTTTATATTCCGCTTCATAAGTTTTTTTTCTTCAAGAAGTCCAACCCAGCACAACTAACAAGGTAGTTGCACTCTCTCCATTTCCCCGTATTTTTTGTCCGTTCTCACTCACAAGTCAACTCACCCATCCATCCGCCTCTGGCAATGCGCTACACTATTATTTTTTTTCTTCTTTTCATTTTCCTTATTTTTATCCTCCGTTTGTAGTTTGTTCATCGATTCGATTAAGTCCTAAAAAAAGACGCGCTAGTCTTTTTTTTGTACCTTCTTCCAAAATAAATCAAGTGTACAACAATTACAAGGATTCACTGCACATGAGATACATACTTTTGTGGGGTTTAAGGTAGCTCTTAGCTTTATTTTTACGGGAAATAGTAGTAAAGCAAGGGCGGAAACCAAAAATTAAATGTTTTTTTGGGCTTCATACCTGAAAATCCTCGGATTAAGAATGATATAAGTTATTTTTTGCTCTCTTAATTTCGGATGGAGAGCTCCGCCTGGCCATACACAATTTTTTTTCGTGGTTCATTTCATATTATTTTTTGTCTGGAGAAAATAGTGTTGGTTGGTTGGTGTGTCCGGAGGTAGATGAACACACCTTCTCATTTGTAACCAGAGCATCACTTTATGAGAAAGGAGATGCGTGGCTATGAATCAAAACATGACTGAAGAAGAATGAACTTTAAGCAGCTCTCCTTTTTCTTTTTCTCCGTGACTTTATTTTCGTGTTTGAAGTCCTGTGCTCCTCTTCTCTCTTTTTCTCTCGTTATCATGAGACTCGGACGATGCTCCATGGATCCTTTTTCGACTCAAATGGTGTCCTGGGGTACTTTTTTAGGAATTGTAGGAATATATGAAAAAATCCTAGAAAAAATACTATCCGTGGAGTTTACCCGTGTATGAACATACCATAAAGATAAGCCGCCTTGTAGTACGTGCTGTGCGCGTTTTCACGTTGTGCCAGGAGAATCCTTAAAATGCGGCTGGTTAAAATGTGCAAAATTGCCATTTAAATTTTTTCTTTAGAAATGAAATCTCACATGAGTTATGGCGGCTCACTTGCTTCGACATGGCACGGAAAATTAGAGTTTTATCGTCCGCAAAGATATGTATACCTAAGTCAATATAGGCACATTATATATACCTATAATGTTAGTGGGATATTTTTAGACCTGCTGTCTCACTTTTCTCTATTTATTTAGGTTTCCTGGATTCGGAAGAAGGATCTTCACATCCTAACCTCAGGAAATCATATTTACACGAGTGACCCCAGAGTGTCCTTACTCCGGGAAGGGAAGCTCCTCAACTCGTGGACAATGAAGCTCAGCTCAGTTCAGAAGAAGGACGAAGGGATGTACGAGTGCCAGGTGAATACCGAGCCCAAGTTGACGATCACCTTGCATCTCATTGTTTTAGGTAAGCGTCTGATCATATGTCCCTAATTTTGTTATTGACATTTGTTGACATTCCTGGAATCTCTACTTCAGTCAGCTCTCCATCCAGCTTTATCCGAGATGTAATCAGCACTCCTTTCTAGGAAACTGACTGAATCAGTTTTTTTGTTTGATGCTAAGATAAAAATTGCAAGCGAGGTCGTTAAATAAAGTTTGAAAATAGTTCCGTCCCTGAGAGAGACTTCCATTGAAGGGCTTAGAATCCACTTGGAATTAGAGAAAGTAGGCTAAATCCCTCAAAGAGTAGTTAACCACTGATAAGAGGCTGCCCTTCACAAAAGTGGATAAATCAATTCCCCTTTTCCAAGCATATTCACTGGAAATCACACATTGAATGTGCAAAAAAAAGTGCAGTGGGATAGAAAACATGAATGTACATATATTTACCAATAGAAGGTAATTCCACTTATCTATTTTTTTATAAGGACCGTCGGATGATGAGCAAGCTGGAGCGCTGGCCTTGGGAATGCTTGATCTGCCACAGCATCAAAGGGACTCTAGCCTGGACTCTTTGAAGGGTAAAATAAATGAACTCCATCTTTTGAAATATTTATTTTTATTGGATTTGCAAAATTCGCACAAGAGCCAGCTACCTCTAACTAAGTCTAATTAAAAATGTGAGAATTGCGTTTGAAGTGGATTGAGGTGAATGTACCATTGCATTTGGAAGGTCGTTTGAATTATACCTTTTTTGCAGAGTTAAATTAGATAACTCAAAGTTATGAAATTAGCCCTCAGGGTAGAATTTGATGAAGCTTGGGTATACAGCTTCGTTGCGCAAGCTGTATCAAGTTACTGGATGTAAAATGAAGCAGCTGAAATGACACCAAAAGGCCTGTTGCGTGCAATTCTTGGAAATTTACTGTAAATTGCCTAATTAAGTACATCTTATTCCTTCCGTGATTTCTCACACATAAGTTTAAGTAGTAAAATTTGCATTATTTGCGTAGGCCGATATGTGCGCTGTTTGGGGAAAATGGCGTGCTGACAATTGGGATTTAGTGGACTATAGTTGCTCACTTTTCTAAAGTTAAGTTGGGGACGAGATGTCGCATAAATTTTGAATTCGCCCAGTCTCCACTTACTCTAATACCGTTAGACGCATCCGGTATGCAAACTTTATGGACTTTACAATTGTCACACCGGTGAGAATTTAGCTTGGGTGATGTGAATGCGAACTCACTAATTTTGTTTTAGACGTCATCTCAATGTAATTATGGAATTTTCCCTGTTGGACAAAAGCTACAGTTTTAAGAAGACTTTTGAGCCCGAGTTTCTTAAGGCTCTGACTGCACAAGCTAATATTTAAGGTAGAGGAAAAAGGGTAGAAAATATTTTTAGTGAGTAATGAGATTTACGAAAGGACTGAAAGGAGCTCCGTTTAGTTCGCAAATTTTTTTGCTTTAGTCAGCATACTTTCCTGCAACCAATCTATTGTTCTAAGGCTAAGAGAGTGGGCGTTTTTTCACTTCCCGACTTCCCGTCAGAGCACATCTCACTCATTTTTACTTAAACTTAGTTTTCTTGTACTGCGCAATTCTCTGTAACTTTTACAAAGTTTTCGTGTCACCTTCCTCCAAGCTAAAAAAAACTGTAGCGGGTTGTATCCCGCTTCCTTATCTCCTTCCGAAGCCGATAAGCATGCAATACAATGCGCCTTTTTTGTTCCGCTAAGTCAGGGACAAAGAATTATTATGTTTTTCTGAAGGACGGCAGAAAACTTGTAATATGCTTTTTTACATGCGCCATTTATAGCTGGAAGTAGTTACGAGCGCTTAAAATATCTTGGACAGGTGCAACTATGCATAAAATGACATTTACTGCAGCTCGCGCTGGCAAGGCCGAGGAGCGAAAAGGGAAAGCTGATATTAAAAAAAGGGGGAAGGTGATCATTGCACACTTAGAAAATCTGAGACGGGAGACGGGGCACATAACTCAGGGCAAAGGCATGTGACGCGACGTAATTTTCCTGAGCGATATATATATTTCGCGATACGCTCTTCTTGGAATGGGTAGCCAAGCCACATGCCCAAGAACAGTTTCATTTTTGGGGAGTTATCTTCCCAAGCACAAAAAAGAATCTGAATATTATGGCTGCAGAGAAAATGGGATCCATTTTCCCTATTAAGCGCCACCACCACCACCAACCAACCGCCACTGATAATACGGGCGGAAGAAAAAAAAAGTTTCATTGGAGAGAATGGTGTAGTGTGACAAGAGCAAACATGAAAAGTCGTAAGCTCACCGTTCACCCACTCCGTATACTGCCACTAAAGAATGTACTGGTAAAAAAAATATAATCGTGTAAAAAGAGGACTTTTCCACGCTCGAGCAGCAGAGAAGACAGCGTTGATGACGATGACGACGACAGTGTCGGGGTTTTATTAAGATAATCAAATGCAAAATATGAGTGGCAGGGGATTTGTCCGAGAAGAAGGGAAAGCAGAGCTGGAAGTGAGTGAAAGTATCAAACAACAAATTTAAATTAGGTAGCAGGGCATCTCTACTTACAAGGAGAAAGGTGAAAGTGGAAAATGGCCGCAGGTAGGAAAGACAGTTCTAATATATTAGCATACCCGGCGCACTCAATATCCTCTTTTTTGGAGGCTGGAGGCAATCCCAAAATTCCACTGGAGTAACCTTCCCAAGCCTAAAAAACAATATTGGGGAGGTATTCTCTTTACAAAAGAGGAGAAAATGGGAAAAAGGAGAGGAAAAGGAGATACGATAACATTTTACTCGTCTTTCTTCCCACTTTACACTTTTAGCTGGGGCTATCAGCTTTTGCCCTTGCTTACAGATTGCAAAAGCTGCTGAGAATACATTTTGTTGTAGTGTGGGCCATGAATAGTCATGAAAATGTTGGATACTGAATAATTTAAATAGAATGCAACATTCTGGACAAACTGGAGAAGGGAAGGACAAAATTTAAGGAAGATTTCATGTCATCGGGAAAATTGTGGCAGTGGCTGGGAAGAGTATAAGAGAGTGATTTGACAGGGGAACTGTCCTACCGAGCGCCGTTACCGCTTAGGCAATTACTTTGGCAAATTGATAAAAACGGAGCCAGTTTTGGGACATAATTTTAAAAATGATGTGCTGTAAAAATATTTTTTCTTTTGCAAAATGGGGGACCTTGTGCGAATTTTTAGTACTGTAAATTACTCCATTTTATTTTCTCTTGTGGGGCAAGATAAAAATTTTAGAGGGTGCAATTTAGTTTACTATTTTATATAAAAATGCTTTAAAATGGTATTAAAAACAGGATACGAGGCGAGAATACTAGGTCCAGGTCACGTGCAACTGTACCAGGGTCAGTCCGCCAACTTGACGTGTTTGGTGTCCCACGGTGGACCGTCGCCAAACATCACATGGTTCCTGAATGATATTCCATTAGAGAAAACTTCGAACACGCGCGGTGGGATTAATATCGAGACGGAGAAATCCCCTTTCACCACCATTTCCAAGCTAGTCATTGTTCGAGTTGACAGGAGGGACGAGGGCAGATACTCCTGTGGCGGAATAACCGTCTATCCAGACTCAGTTGTCCTTCGGGTATTGCCTTTCCGTAAGTTAGCAATTCAGCAATATTTCCACTACAGTTTTTACGTCATCTTACACAAAAAAAATTCAGTTGTCCTTCGGGTATTGCCTTTCCGTAAGTTAGCAATTCAGCAATATTTCCACTACAGTTTTTACGTCATCTTACACCAAAAAAATTTATATTGTTCAGGGGCAATAAGAAGTGGGGACGTGCTTTATTCCAGCTCTATAATAAAAATGGAGCAGGTATCAGGATATCTACTTCACCCTCCGCTATATCGCATTATCGCCGCTTCCTCTCCTCCCAACAGTTTTCACTCTTGTAAAAGTTACACTGTCAACTTTTTTTCCCTTTTGCTGTCATATCACTTAATCATGTTGATACAAAAATATGGCAGCTCCAGCTCAAGTCAGTAACGAACTGGAACAGAAAGACAAAGGATATGTGCCTAAAAAAGTCACAAAACAGTCCACCCCACACTTTTCTGGGCTTTCCCCTGTAAACCGTCGGACATAAAAAATAGTCGGCTTGTAGTGGAATGCTGCATGTTACAAAAATGACGCCTTTTGCACCTTACCCAACACCCCGGGGAACTCATATTTTGGAGAAAATTGCACAAAAAAAAAGAAAAATTATGTCCACTGAGACTATCTTTAGAAAAATAATAAATGAAAGTTGCAGGTGCAGATGCTTCTTGGCCTGAGGGACGGATATGGCAATATTTTTTTTGTTGGATTTTCATTAGTTTTGCAAGATGTCGCTTTGCATCTATCCTATTCAGATTTTTTTTTGTAAAGTTGAGGTTGGACACGTGTTCCAAAGTTGGCTTGTAAAATCCGCCCATTTCCCAGAGTCTCGTGCCGTCCTCATCACAATTCGAGTGGTTAATCCCTTTCTATCGGAAATAATACGGGAACGTCATGTCGAGAATTGAGAATTGGAAGTCATCAGCTAAAATAAAAGGGACTCTCGGTGGAACAGAGTTGCACAGTGGAATGGAAACAAAAGCGGACAGAAAGAGTTTTTGAGGAGCTGCTTGGCTTCTTCAATCGGGAATTGGGAATTAGTAACAATTCAGAGGGATATTCTCCATCCGGGGAAAAGAGTGTGTAGTTGGTGTCGTTCCCTCACTTAAAAAAACTTTGAGTAGGTAGTTTCGCCAGCTGTAGTAGGGACTTTATATAAGAAAACAAACTTTTTAGGTATTAGGTAATAAATGAATGGGAACTCGTTCTGGATTTTGGAGACAATGCGAATTCTGCCTTTCTTGTGAAACTGAAGAATCGCTGGCACGAGCGATTACATTCATTCTTTCATTTACGGACGAGCGGAAGTAAAGAGCTGATGAGGAGAGAAAGTGCGGAGTAAGTGAGGGATTTCGGTATATTGGGATTGGAGAAATGAGGAATGTCAGACAGGCTTCGTTAAGGTTTCAATAAATTAATGAATACCACGCTGAATTCTGTGAATGGGTGGACGAATGAATGAAATTGGTAATCTGGGCTGAATCAAACTCTCTCGTCAAGACAAAAAAGGATAACTTCCTATACTACCAGAGGCTTACAAATTCGAGAATCTCTTTGCTCAACTCGAATGAATCCGTAGCAAAAAAAAAGTAAACTTTTTTTGCTACGGATTCATTCTTCAAGTGATCTTGCTATTCGTTACATACAGTAATAGTAATAGCCCAGCAGATTCTTTTTCCCACTAAGAGCCGTCATCTTATTCTATTCTCTGCAGGCACATTACACGCATCAAAGTTGTTGAGAAGCGACAGGAAAAGGGATGAGAAAACCGGAACTGAAATTTTTTTTATGTGTCGTGCCCCTTACGTGTACTTGCAGTTATTCTCTTTCTTTTTGCTATCTCGGGGGAGGACTCCCCACATTGATTCCACAATCTCAATCCAATGCAATATCATGAATATTTCAACGTCTTTTCCATTGTCAAGATGAAGAGACATGATTTGGATTCGAAATCTCTTTCCGAAAAAAAAGTTTTTTTTACTGTTTCTTTACACATTCTTCCAGATCTGTTGAAGATCCTAAACAGTCAGAATTTTTTTTTGTTCCTGGAGGCTGTAGTGGCTCCAATGGGCACATAAAGATACAGCGGGTGAGACAAGATCAAAAAACGGCCACAATCAGCAGTGTTAAGTGCTAACAACTTTGGTGCCACCGCTGAGGATCCAAACCATTATTTTGTATTTTCTCACACTTCTCCAAATCCAATCGGATGCAGGAAGAGAAAGAAAAAAATTTTCTTCTTAAACTTGAGAATTCCCCTATTGCGTGCGTGAATGAACTGCAAGCGAGAAGCAGAGTTTTTAGCAGCGGGGTCTTTCATTCATCCCTTCCCAATAGCTATAAAACAGTTTTCCTTTTTAGACTGAAAAAAAAGTTACTTTCTTCACGGTCTAGACAAATCAACAACTCAACAAGGTCTAAAAACATGGACAGTTTGAGAAGAAGAGGGAGAGAGAGAGAGAGAGGAAAAGCTCCGACCATATTTTCCCCCCAAAATACATTTTAGCAGTTAGCGATGCCCGAGGAACCTTATCCTTTTCCTTATCCTTTTCACTCACTCACCAGCCACTGTATTATTAAACAAATTGTCTCCGCCGAATCTTCGGAATGACATGGACAGGGAGCTATAGTTGCTGGAGAGAGAAAAAAACTGGTGAACCATGTTCCTTGTATACAATGTCGTATCGTTGCTGTTATTGTTTTGAAATTAAGATATATGACCCATCTCGAGCAAAAGCACTTGATACAGAGTTCCAGAGGGACTGGAGGAAAAAAAACGGGCTGAATGCTGATGCTGCTGTTTGCCAAGACAAGCAGCGGGCTTGGTGTCTGTATCTACTCGTAGACCAGAACCAAGCCAGCAAGACGGATTTTCTTGGGATGAAGATAGAGGGGGAGATGCATTTTGCTTTGATAGGGATGAAGGGAAAAGAAAGGAGGAGAGAAGAGGAAAAAAAGTCATCATTGATAGATTCCTCTAGGATGTACAGCTCTCATGTTCAGAGCATTATAAAGTTTCATTTTCAGAGGAAAACGCTCAAACTTTGACGAAAAACGCAAAGTGCAAACAGTGCACAGTGTCCTTTTCTGGAGGACAGTGAACTGGTGGCTAGACTCCGCTTAAAAATAATGCTGATGGCGGAGGAAGCGATGTCGGACAAATAATATCAAGACAACTTGGATGTGGAGAGAAGGATATTGGCGGAGACGGGGAGAGTACGGAGCAGGAAAAAAGTCAACAAATGATATTGATGACTGCTTATGTCCTTACACGTCATTTAACTTTAGTTAGCACCTGCTAATGACAGCCTATTTTTATCAGTTATCATCACATATCAAGTCGCCGAGGATGCAACGGTCAGCTTAAAGGATAAGTGGAAGGGAGTGCTGGGGAAGCAAGTCATTGTCCAAGTTTTACAGGGTGTCACTGTAAAAAATGTTGTAGGGAGAGCTGGGCGGGCGTACCTATAAAAAATATATTGTAGCGCTTAAGTACAAGCTCAATTAAATTCACCATTTAAGAAGCTTTTTAGCACTGTCGTGAAGCAAACATGAGAAAAAAGCTATTTGAAAGGGTGGTCTTTGAGGCGGACGGCGGATGTCAACAACGGGCTTACTAGAAGAAGCCGATTT
>JAHZND010001652.1:0-24672 GCA_027744115.1 Acrocyrtus sp. NNG-2020 | reverse complement strand
TTACCCAATATGATGTTATTTGGACGCTTCTTGTTATGTGTTCCCAAAGCAAAAAAGGATGCGTCATACTTTTTGCACAACCGCTCCAAATCAGTCGCGGATTCAAAAGGTAAATATTCGTGTCCTTCCTTTCTCCCGAAAAACACTGAGTGGGGCTTCTGAAGGTTTGACTACAAGCAAATCGTATTGCAATTCAATAATCAAATAAATAATTGATAGAACAGATTGGCCATCATCATAAATAATTCATTGTTTATCAAAACATACAACATGAACAATTTGCAACCTACCAAATCTTTCAAGAATTTAGTTGATATCTCACTGCATTTCCGTCCTCGCAAACAAAGCGAAGTCTTCACATTTTCAATAAGTTTAGGTTCCCTATTGGTCAATTCCCGCTTACCCCGGTGAGTTTTCGCCTTCCTGAAATAGTTCAATTAATTAATTAACCCAATCCGACTTCCCAAAAAGGCTCAAAAAGCCAAAGCATTGTTCGATTGTTCTAAAATGTAATTAAAATTCGTAACTGAATCATAACCTTCCACAGCTACATTAAGTAACCTAACTTACACGACTCGCTGTATCACACCCATGTCACTTCTTTGTCTTCTTTTACCAAATGTCACTAACTTTAATTGCAATTAAAATTCACTGCAATTTTTAGCACAGTCAATGAAAGGTGTTTTACTAGATTGCATCCCACATGCATAGTGCATTTTCTCCAAGCACTACAATCGCAACACAAGCACATGAGAGTGTTAAATATCGCGGGCTAATCTTGGGGCAACTTTAGGCATAATTGATATCTAACAACCAGCATGAGTCAGTCAATCCGCCCTGGCCCTGCTTCGTGGATAAAAAAGATGAACAAAGACGAGTTACCAAAAAATCGGGACTTCATCATCGCGTCCTCAGTCAGTCCTGACTAGCTTTGATGAAATTGGACCTGAGTAATGCATGTATTTTATAATTCCAGCATTTTGAAAATTTATAAGCAGGCAGTATGGACCTGGAATTAATTTATTAGCTTACATACATGGACCTAAAATTAGCGTCTGAAAACTGACGGTAAAGGTGCATGATTAGCTACCTACTGCTATTAATTGCGGCATAATAATGTATGACATAAAAGCGTTCGCTATACTCTTCTTTCCTCCTCATTGTAAACAAAAATTATTTATGGATAGTGTAGTCCTTTATCCTCATTCAAATTTCAGATCAGTGATTTTGCTAAAAACAAAGTAATAACCTGACGAAGCATGTACATTATACAACCATGATTAATATCACTGTCATTAAGATATTGATCATGTCAGTTAGTGCTCGTGCATATTTAGGTAATGTAAGCCAGTGGCGAAGAAAGAAGTGAAGTCATGCTTACCTACCAGCTTTAAAATAGACTCAGGCTTATTAGTGGTCTCTTCGTCAGCAGAAATACCATCAGTCATCGCAGTGAAGAACTTAGTGGCATCTCGGTGGCTGGCACCAGCGTAACCTCATACATGCGCAAATACCAACATATGAAATTGGACTTTGTTCCGTTTAATTACCTACAGAAAATTATAGCCGAAGGCTCTGCTAGAATTTTTTAGGTGATAGAGTTGTGCGTATACTATTATACGTTTAGCATTCAATTCAACTTTATGCGTGAAGTTAGTTTTCCATTGTAGTCCGCAAAACTTTTTAAATTGTGTAAAATGAACAATGCATGCTAATACTTGCAATAGGTATGTGCGTATCCAAATGGTAAGAATTTGGGCCTACAAAGGAATCCGGTGACTCTTCCGTCTTACAATTTGCTACGTAGAAAATAATGAACTTGAAATAGTTTGGGACGAGACATTGAAAATTTCATTGATATGCGTAGTTGTTGAATGAAGAAAAAGCACTCGCCTTTGTAAGTGAATTTCATGACTCACTTCTTACAAGCTTTACTGGTAATTGCCATTATGCTAGTGACCTTGCACTTGAATTCGCCTAAGGTAGAAACAAAACCAAGTAAAAGGAAGTCCAGTTACAGAATTTTAACGCATTTTTTGTAACTGAATTAATGATATACTATTTTAAAAAGTGAATAGAACATTGAGTTTTATGGGATATATCGTATTACCTAATCAATGTCTGGATTGTTGACGTTCTTTCGACTCTTCGGCTTAAGTATAAACTAACTTCAACGGTGCCCGCATGCCCAGTATAGGTGACGGTGCGATTCTGTAATTTCCTTTGTAAATAGTATATTTGATTTAACTAGCAGCAACTCGCATTTTTCAGTTCCACAATATTATGTACAATCTAGCGCCGTTCTTGGCAGTTAACGGATGATTGACTGGGGTACAATAATTAAAATAATTACTAGCAGTTATTCAATATTGTACACATATTTCTATAACAGTAGTATTACTACTACCTATAAAGGGTGCCATATACTTATTACTGAATAACGATCTATAAATGACTCCACACAGGGGACTATCAGAGGAAGTCAACTATGATGATATAACTAGCAATAAATTCTTTAAGTTTACTAGCATTTCCAAATTCAATTGAATAAATCAAATGATTACACTATTTCAATTGCAGTTTGTGCATTTACGTATTCATGCGTGGAATTGGGAAGTGTCATGCGTATCTTTTTTTAGCCAACTGTAAATATAACTGATAGTAAATTAGAACTAATAGTGCGTATGATTATAATTCATGTCACGTGATCATTTGGGCTACACACAACCCACTATCTACAATCTAGAGTTGCAAAGATTAAGAGCGATAGCCAGTGCAGTACCGGTGAAAAATTAGTGCTTGAATGCAGCAGTTATTCGTGCATAATCTCAGACATCACAAATTGTCGACTATGTAATTATTGATAAAAAAGATACTAAAAGCCAAGATAAAACATACACATTTGAGTCTACAGGGATGGTAAACTTGTGTTGTCCCCACCGTCCATAAACAGTTGAAAACTATTCACACAAACAATATATTAATTGTGTATTCAATTTTAATAAATAAGTTGAATTACCAGCAAATTAATAGAATGTATTCCTCACGTCATCATTTCTACGACCATTACACTCAATAAGAAATTTTATAGTAAATCAATTAAATATATAGCCACATCATTAATGTGATTGGCTAAACTTAACTTACTTAGTCAACTTATTTTACATACGTAGACATAAAGTTGATTTAGTTCATACGGCTTCGACTGAGGCTAAGTCACACCGTAAATGATACCGAAAGGTGAGAAAATCATCATCGAACAATTATGTAACTTGTACATATGCATGGAATTTCTTCTAGGTATTACTACAGGCGCCACACACACAAGCCAAGCGTCTGTGGCAATATAGTTCACGTATGATTTTTCATTAATCCAACTTCTTCACTTGACACAAAATGACAAAATAAGTCAAAGACGCTTGCGGTGGAACGTTTTGCGCTTTATAGATCCTTAACATTGTTCAAATAGGTGGGTTTTGCACTATCGTTATCCTTCCATTCCAAAAACACGAGTATAATCACATATAATCGTATTCATCCCCTCATACCTTCTTCGTGTAAGGCCCCTCAGACCTATTGTCAGTCAGCGAGTCAGCGTCGATTGTCGCTTCACTAGATACATAGATAGATTATCAATGGTACAAGATTTGATGATAAGAAAATGATGTTTATTTGTTATTTGTTTGTGTGCGAACAAAACTAAAAGGAATTTTAATGTTAATGTTCATGTTTAACTTTGTGTGATGGATGAAGATAACGATACAACAAAGTTAGAGTAGCATAACGCTTATATAAGCATTCACGTAAGACAGTTTTACAGGGCACAATCAACCTAATCAGTCGTCGAAAGGTTAGGTAATGCAATAAGTAACAATGACCGGATGACATATTGGAAATTAATTGACCCATCTCTAATGCGAAATACGATAGCAAACTGCCGCACATACAATGTATGTATGTACATAACCTTTGTGGGAGGGACACGTAGGCATGAGCAAACCTGATAATTCAATGTCGTAATGGCAGAATTATTTTTATTATTTTTACTGAATCTAGGTAAACCCTTTTCTTGCCTAATGCTGCAGAAATTTGCAGGTATTCTGAACTGGAAACTATCCGAACCGGAAAGCTTGCAATAGCTCAAGTTTTTAACAGTCAAAGCCGTACACATGTACTTTGACTTTTCTATTGACGCCTAATACTGATGCTATTCACTATTGTTATTAGTTATTAACACCTTGCATTTATGAGGCACCAGCAGGTATTATATAATTACAGGTAGTGAAGTGATCAAGTGAATGCATCACCGAACAACCATAAAACTGCTGAATCAGATCTATGCTAATGCTAGTACCTATCTTCAGTGGCTTACAAGTATTGGGGTGTACATGTCTCAAAAGATGCAGATAAGATAAATCTTTATTTTTTGCTATAGATCTGCCTGTGTTATTTAATTAATTACAAATGCAAAAACAAAAAATTGCATAATTAATTAACGGGCTCTGTTGGCCAGTTTACCTAAAACAAAACGATAGGTTAAATGTACGATTAGCTGCTCATATTTTTATTACATTTTTAGCAAGAATTTCATTTATTTCATTCAGATCACGCCTTCAGCACCTGGGATGATCAGTGATCTTGATGATGAGGATGATGAGATGTTACAGCAAATGTACACCTTATTTTACAATAGTCTTTTATAATTTACAACACATCACTACTCACAATCACACAACCCAGTTTAAAATTACATTGGTGCTTTGCATTGTTAAGCAGTGATTAGCCGCTGTGGTATGGTATGGTAATGCAGTGAAAAACAACTCGATTCGCAGTTTCTTCAAGAAATATGTCAAACATTGAGGAATTGGTACAGCCAGCTACAACCATGCAATAAAACTTGAACACTGCAACAATGCATAATATTGCAATAACATTGTATAAAAGTGTAAGAAAAACAAGAAAACAAAGCAAAATCAGGGATAGATTTACCTAATTAAAATAAATGAATCCAAGTTTGTCAATGTAAGAAGTTTTATACTTTATAATAAAATATATGCATACATACAATATGGGCATAGTTGATAGGCTGATTGTCAGGATCAAATAGTTCATAGATCCTTCAGTGAACGTCTTTTTAGATTTTGTTATCCCATTGATAAGGCTTTACGTGTAAAAGGAAAAGAGAGCGTTTTAATATGGGAATATAAAAAGGGAAGGTGAGCCCTTGGCTAGCCATCAGTCATCACTTTCGTCTTTACCTCAAAACAACAATTTCTAGTTCCACTTTTGGAATCTTTTCCAACAAAAACCATCAACATGCATAAGCTCGTGGGTGCCAACTAAAATTTCAGAAAAATTTGACTATGTGATTGTGAGCGCTTTCTGATTTTAGCAGTGATTCTAATAATATAATTTTTTTATATACATAGGTTATTGTCGCTTGCGTCATCGCCGTCGCTGCTGTTGCCCACGGAGGTGCCATCGGTCTGGGATTGGGCTTGCCAGCTGCCGGTGAGTAATAAGTTTTTGGGAAGCCTTATCCCCCTTCGTGTTTACTGGTTAAAGTTATAACAAAAATATTTACAGGATACGGATACGTCGGTGGATTGACCAAGCTCCCCAACCTCGGATTCGGAAACATCGCTTCCGTCAACTCTAACCAAAACACCCTCGGATACCAATTGGCCAATATTGAGCACGGACCCCTCTCCGTCCGCAGCCACGTCCAAAGTAAAAATGCCATATAGTTAAATGTGTATTAAAATTAGACCGTATTTTTTTTGAAGTGCTCAATAATAATCCATCATTCATTCTTAATTTTTTCCTGTAGCCGCCCACGCTCCCCTCGGAGTTGGAATCCCAGTCGGTTATGGACTCGGTTTGTGGTTTGGGACATGGAATCATCGGTTAAGCTGAAGCTTGCAATTCCCTTCTTTCCTTCGTAAACAATGCATTTAATTTAAAAAGATCCTAATGCTATCAAAATTTTGCAATTATCACCAACCCCTTGCAAAACCCTATTTAAACAAAACCCAACTTCAATAAAATATTTTATAAAAAATAAAATACAAAGTAGTAAGCAACACAATTTACTACTGGTGTAAACTCTCATTCATTTTCATTTTTCATTATGTTGTTTCGAGGTGGCGTTGCATGATACTACCTAACATTTCTGGAATTTCGTTAGGAATCGTCGACCGACTCCATTTTAACTCAATCTTTTTTGTAAATTCCTGACAACTAATTAGTTTTCAGGTGAATTTTCGAAATTTCCACGTACATCCGATCCATAAGTCACCTAAGTAGTGTAAGTATAGTTGCTCTGTACTTTGAATTAATGTTGTCTCATTGTATCAATCATGCCAAAGTAGGTATGCATAATTCCAGGATAAACCAGAAGTCTAGATTAGAATATAAATTACAGTTGCATATCCAGCTTATCCTTCCTGCTTTAAGAAAATGATAATTCTTACTTCGCCCCAATGTTGAATTTCGAAGGACAGATTTGGATGGTCTCTCGGTTTTGCCTTGATTAGACCCTATGCAACATAACAACTATGCAACTTTTAAGGGTTGTATTGCAGTGATAATTTCTATGAAGTGCCACGTTTCGTATTTTCAGATACTATTGACTATTGACACAGCGTCGGCGTTTGTTGAATTGCAAAACTACGACGCAAGAGTAGACACGATGAGAATCAGAGCTACCTTATTCCGATTCTAGCTTCCTGTTGATTAACCGCAAGTCAAAAATGAATCAATTATAATTATGCGAAATATGGCTTGCTTCATTAGTTATTGGATCATTATGATTTCAGTCAACTCTTCATTGTACTTCTCGAAAACAAATTCAGAGTTTCAACCCTCAGTAAATAACGCTATCTAATCAACAATTAAGGTTATGTTATAGATCTAACATGATGATAAATATATCAGGATACAGCTGAACTACTAAAAAACAAGTCTCGTCTGTGATTAAATCTGTGCAATGTTACTTTATACACATCTATGACATTTAGAAACAGCTCATCCTAGTTCCTCTGTGACTAAATACCATGTACTTATCTTCACTACCATCACCGTTCCCATCATAATTACTTAACCAGAGTCAAACTTCTAAATGCGGAAGCTGTGCGCAAAGTTTTGTAAAGGTTCATACTTACTATGTGCAAATATTATCGGAAAACATTTTCCTGAACTCTATTTAGAAGACCCTAGCATACTGTCCTATGACGGAGACGTCGAGGGTACTGGTCAATTTGCAAAATACTTTTATTTAAAAAGTAAAAAGAATTCGCTTCTGTCAATTTTATTGCGACCTCTCAATTGAATAGCAGAAATGAGTCCAGCATTTTCTAAAGATTTCTCATGCAGGTACTTTGTACTTTGAATTTTTAAAATATATACCTATTTTATGCCATCGATAATGTCTTCTAGCTCACAGTAACGTGACGGAAGATGAACGTTCCTTTATTAGCCAGAACGGGAGACTTTCAAATTCAGTTTATTTTAGAGAAACGCAAGCAAGGTCAATTTTAATAAAAATTACCAATTCGAAGGGTTTTTTGATTCCGATCTCATCGACGTTACTATTTCTTAAGTAGAGAAGCATGTTTAAATATAATAAGATTGAAAAGCATATTAAATAGAATATAAGTACTACGTACTCATGCTATTGTCGCTCTTGACATGCTTCTTTTCTTAGGTACATAAGGTACGATAATAAGGAGCGTAGAGCTAGAGCTAGGGAAATAATTATCATGAAAATACAAAGGTCTAGCCGAGTATTAATTTAGCTAGGCATGCACATTCTAATAAGTATTTAAACAGTCAGACTTAAAGATAGTCCTTAAAGTTGTAGATAGAGAGTTTGAAAGGATCGTTTCTTTGTAGGCATGTACCCTTCCAATCCAATTAAATGTTTTATGTGAAATGATAGTGTTTATTGTAGAGCGTATGTCTCCATATGAGAAATTTAACTTTTAGAGTTCTCATAAAACTGTCGGAAAGTGACCATTAATACCGATACACTACTTAAGGCATACATCGGAGTCACTGCCCTTGGCCACCGCAGAAGAATCATTAAAATCAGTATGGAAAAGTTTAAAAGATTAGTGCAAGGCGCAGGTAAAGTCACACAGGAGGATCCATTTTAATGATGCTTTGGCGCATAAAAAGAAAAACAGAGCATTTAACGTTCATGAGAATGAGAAAATCTTACACACCTACTTAACCCATGCCTTTGATAAACGCTAATAAAGCGGCACTTAGGAACGCCAGGGAACTCTTACGAAACATTGCCCTTGAGACTTAACAATTGTTTTGCTAATATGGAAACACACCAGGATTGTGATTAATTGAATTTTGGAAAGTTTAATAAAAAGAATATTTTAAGGTCTCCTCCGAAAACGATTTTTTTCGGTGATCTAAATTCTTTCTGACCAAAGTCAAAAGTTCGAATAATTGGAAAATATACCTCAAAATTGTTAGTAATATTTTATCTCAAGTTCCCCCGCAAAATTCGGAGTCATCATGTCGTGCTGTGGAGGAGGTGGTAACCGACAAGGTTGCGCATCAAGTTTCAACTCTGACTGCCCCCGACCACGACCTCCTCCTCAAGTTACCTGCTGTGGAATGTCCGGCTCAGTCTCCATCCGTCTTCCTAACTGTCCGTGCTGCTTGCCAATGTGTCCGCCTCCACAGGATCCATGTCCACCATCTTGTTTGTGTGCTCCTCCACCTACATGCTGCAGAGGGGGAGGTTTTCCACCACCTTGTGGCGACTCTTGTGGAGGACCTGCACCATGCTGCCCTCGTCCTGCTCCTTGCCAACCGAAGGTTATCCTGACTACGGAGTGCCCTAAAAAGAAATGCTGCCCTAGGAGAAAGATCGTTGACGAATGTCCAGACCGAGTTACTTGGCCAGATCCACCCAAAATCGATATGTGCTGCTCTACTAGCTGTCCTCCACGGAGTATTGATATCTGTTACATGAAAGTGTGCCCAAATGCTCCGAGATGCTGTCCCCCTGCAAGTCTATGTGGTGCAAGATCGGCATTGGGACAATGCTGCAATGGAAGGAAGTAAAACAGGAGCCGGAACAGTCATTCATCAGTATTTATTCCTCATAACAATGATGTACAGCACTGATTTCAATAGCGCAATAAAATGAAACAATTCAGTATTCCTAGAACTCATCCAATCTGATTTTACTGTTGTTTTATACTAATAGTTAAGTATTGCGAAGTAAAACTTAAGAAATGTATGAATTTTGTATACGTTGGCTTTGGATATAGAAAATAGATAAATACTTACCTACTAATCTTAATTAGAATAAGCTTATGATGATAATCTAGCCTATAAACTGACATAACGTTGCCATGTATTGGCATATATCCAGGAATTTCTAAGAAACTTGGCTAAATGTAGCTTTAGTTATAGATCTTCATTGAATCTTCAAAGTTTCTTACCACAAATCCGTCCATCGCATAATACTATACACAAAAACTTATAAATTACTTACATTAGATTATAGAAATACTTAGCTCATGCCCATTGTGGGTGTGCTAGATTTCTAAATTTGTACTTAGTAATCTAAGACAAAATGCCAATCATATTTGACAGAGATGGCCTGTTGGAACAGGTGCAGTTAAATCCTGGAACTCTGATTGGGAAGGAAGTTACTGTCGCTCACGTCACCAGTGTTTGGGAATCAATCGGTGCTCTTTCAAAGCGGACATTATGTATCGGCAAAGGAGTTTGCGTCCCGAGACTTTTCACGCTCACATTCAAGGTAGTCGATGTGAAATCGAGTACAGCCGAAGAGTACACAATGCTTCAAAGACGGCCGTATCTATTTCTATCGGACGAGTTAATCTCCAGACATTCCCTTCGGATGAAAGGGCTTCACCATAATTTTGATGTAATACACTACCATTTAAGTGCTAATAGTACTGGAACTTACTTTAACAAATTATTTTAATATTACTGATTCCCCACTGCCTTTCCTTTTCCATGCTTCTACCAGCTTCCGGAGATAGACTTAAATCTTTCGTCAATTGCAGAAATGTGTCACTTGTCAAGAGAAAATGTGGAGGTGTGCCTTAACGAAATAATCACAGCGTTTGACCGCACCATAGTAGAAGATGAGCAAGTTGAACTGCATATTCCTAAAATTGCAAAGGTGATGGTCGATCGAGGAACTGTAAAAGTTTCATTTCTTCCCAAGTTTCTCACATTACTTAGCTACTCTGAGGAACTCAAGTACACTTACGTGAGCGACTTGTACACGCCCACACGTTCTACAATGGGAGATTCAACTCCGTCAACGGCAACTGAGTTGGATCTGGACAGTTTAATGGAAGAAGAGGAAGAGGAAATTGATGAAGACGAGCTGGACCTCTCCCGCCCCCCATCAACGGCTTCCTCCACCAGCGGATTTTCAATGTTGAGCAGACTGAGTGCGCAAACGGGAGGGGAGGATATGGAAAAGACAGAAGAATTATGTTTGGAGGAGGAGCTTAGGCAACTTTATGGAAATAAGACGTTAAAGGAAAGGGAATGCATCATTACAGAAACCTTCTTGGTTTGGGAGACCATCTCAAAGTATATTATCCGTAAACTAATGGCAGGAGTAGCAGTAAAAATCGCCGGACTAGGGACATTTACGCACACCATCCTACTGGGGGATTTGACAGCAGGTCGGTTTAGAAAGCAGCAAGGGGTGAAAAGATCAAGAAAGTTTCCACTATTTAAAATCTGCCCACATTTAAAAGATATGAATCGGCTACAAGAAGCCAACAAGCTACACCAATGCAACGTAAGAAAATGACTTGGGATTATGTGAATAATGTGCCATTGTATGTATAAAATTGCATTTGATTCTATTTTTTATTCAAACAGCTTCCTATTGAAAACCTCAACGTCAAAGTTGTTGCAAACGAAGCTAACCTGGCACATGGATTTGTCGAGGGAATCATAACAGAGACACTGCAGGCTTTTGCACGTGGCGTAATTACTAACAAAAATGTAGAATTCCCATTTCCATTTATAGGTAAAATTCGATTAAATTGAGTGAACTGAAAAACGTAGGTTAAACTCCATTTAGGCTCTACTATTATGCTTAGGTATATATTCTCTTTAATATTTTACAGGTAAGTTGCACATACACACCCAGCAAGTTTCGATGCTCTTTTATGAAGAGTTCTGTGAAGCCTTTTCCGCCAATTTCTATCGTGATCCATCCTGCATCTCTTCCCTGATTCCTGGAGATATGACACCTCTGGAGTATCATCGTCCCTCTCCGGAATTCTTATCTGTCTTTCACTACAACGACATCAAGATGGCTAATCAGAAGATGCGAGCATCTACCCCAAGTCAGTATGGCAATGGAGCAAAGTTAATACCAGACCAGGCCGAGGATCAGTGCAAATTTTTGGAAAAGCTGTACCTCCATTCTAACTTGCTTTTCAAGTGTAGATGCTTGAAATGCGGACATAGCGCAAAATCCAGGGACTCAATTGGTAAAAAGATCAGTTTTGTTCCAGGGACTCAATTGGTAAAAAGATTAGTTTTGAAATGGACGAGGACACTGAGTCAGGCACTGATGAACGCAAGTATTCCAGTGCTAGGAGCCACAGCAGAAGCCAGGACAGCTGCATGACCCAACCGGTCACCTTCTTCACATTTCAACAACCGGACGGATCAACATTTACTCCTGAGCCGCTGTACTCCACTGGAAGAACTGGGAATCCACTGCTGGACAGATTGACGAATGACTTGTGCTTCAGTCAGCAGGTCTTAGGTTGCTGGCTCAAGCAAGAAATCAAGAAAAATTTGGGGCCAGATAAGATATCAAAACATTACGACAGAAATTACTTCAAGAAGTTAGGGGAAGCTGAACCAACTGGCATTGCAGCCTGGGAGAGTTGCGTAGCCAGTGAGGAACCCACTTCAGTTGGGTCTCCCAAGCCAGAATCTGAAAAGGACATGGAAGAAAGGTCTCGTTTGGGAAGTGGAACCGTAAAATCTGCTAGCGTAGATACAGGGAGATCCAAGTTCCCAAGCATTTCTATCCGATCAGCTATGGCCCAACATCAGTTTGAAATTCCCAATTTGGACGAAATGTTTATACATGAATAAGGATGTTGGATGTACATACAAATACAGCTAAACATTAAACATTTGATAAAAATGTCATGATATTTTATTCTACTAAATTACAACTTAGGTCCCTACATCTACATTTTTGTTAAAACGGATTATAATGCTATTGATACTAATTAAAAATTAAGCACTGTTTACTGCATTCACTATTCACTGTAGGGTTGTTTTTTTTAGTTAATTTCTAATAATTCAAAATCAGACTCTGCATTTTTCTGAGTCTGCATATCTTCTTCCTCTTCTTCTTCGATATCATCGTCATCCGTCGGTAGACCTAAACTGGGCATTTGAAAGGGAGACGTATGGGGGGAGATTTTGGGGGGCAACTCCGAATAAACTTTGTCATCAGTATCCTCATCCTCTTCGTCCTCTTCATCGTCGTCGTCATCATCATCCTGGCTATGCTCTTGCTGTATATGTTCCCGTAATAGGTCCTTACTCGCCAAAACTAAACCACATTCTTGACAGGCAATACATTTTAAATGCTCCTTAGTCATATGCAAGCTCAGATCACTCTCGCGAGGGAATGCCAATGGGCATATTGGACATCGACTGGCTGACCGATGTTTTTCCTTCGTTTTGACCTCTTCCTCGTTCTTGTCACTGCTAAGTGATAGTTTTCGCCCCAAGTAATTATGAGTCTCACGCATATGCCGTAAGAGATCCTTTCTATTAGCAAAGTGAGCTGCTGGGCATTTACTACAAGTATTCTTTTTCACGCCGGCGCAACTGTCGCTGCTACTACTGTGCCCTTGTTGCTGATGAGCGATAAGGTCAGATTTTAACTTAAATTCTGCAGAGCACTCTGTACATTTGTGGAGCGTTGAGCTTCGTTTCTTGTGATACCACATATGGTTATTAAGTTGATGCTTTGATGGATACAATTTCTTGCACAGGAGACATTTGAAAACAGAGATACCATCACTGGCGACAACCGCCGTTGCAGAAGAAAGCTCATTTGAGAAAGAGACACTACTTCCGCCAGGATCAGATGTAACTGATGATGCTTTCTTTCTTAAGGACTTGGAAGTAGAGACTGACGATGATGAACTTGAAAATGGTACTGCTGGGGAACTTTCTAGTCTCTTTCGGATTTTCGAAGGTGATGGCTTGGCGGTCAAAGTTGGTGGCATTTTCTTAGAAAGATAAGACTGGTCATCAATTTTTCCCTCGAAGGAAGTTAGAATTGTGGGTTCTTTTTCAGTTAGAGTGGCGATTCCTCCAGAGCTGCTTCCTGACGGAGAACCAAGAAATTCCATCTCAGTCATATCTTCTGCTCCAGAAGTAGAGCTGGTATCCACATTATGGAAGGACTTCATATGACGAGATACATGATGTTTCAGCTTAAACGATTTACTGCAAAGTACGCAGTGAAAATCTTCACTTTGGTTATAGTAACGGACGTGCTTCACAAGCGACTTTCGATGTTCAAACTGCTTCCCACAGTCTTGACAAACTAGAGGACTTTCTAGTGGTTTTTCTACAAGGTTTCCTTTAGAACCACAGCCAATTAAGGATAAATTGTTTGAAAGATTATTAACGCCGCCAATTGCATTTTGGGACTGAAAGGTCTCCACTTTATCGCTTATTTCAATTTTCACAGATTTCTTTTGATCAAGGACTGAATCGACGCGTTGCCTATCTTCATTCCCTTTCCCTCTCATTTTCCAGTCTAGATTCCTACCTACATTGGCTACATTATCACCAAAATTTTCGAAAGTACTTTCAAGAGTCATTGGAAAACCATCATCACGTCTCTCGGTCTTTCCCAACCTAGGGTCAAACATTGGCTTCAAATGAAGCGCAAGGTTACCATCTCGTTTAGTACTCTGTTCCATATAATGGAATAAACTAGCTTCAGCATCACTTTCTGCTCCTCTAGAGTCAACAAATTTGCTTAAAAAGTGTCCGGTTTCCTTTGCCATGTCACTAGACAAATTTGAAGGCTCTTTTAATTCAATCGATGTGAGCAAAGATGAAGTTACTCCTGAAACGCTCTTTGTGCCTGATGTTTTTAAATTTGACTTCTTACTGTACGACGTACTATTGTTAGGAATACCGACTGTATTAGTCCTTCTCCTGTTATCTGTAGAGACTAGTGGACTGTTTGGAAAACACAGCTCGATTTTTGGTTTGGGTGAACCAATCGGTACAGCACCCAGTCCAAGTCCAGGAGCCGACATTCCTCCGCTATGTACTCCAAACGTGGACCCATTAGCATTTCCGTTAAGGTTTGTCCACTCATGTGATGCTTTGATATGGTCCTGAAGGTAAAACTTATACATAAACTTTTTCGGACAGTGTGGGCATTTTATTGGGGGTCTCTTGTGAAATTCCATGTGCTTCTTGTAATAGTCGGCCCTTGGTAAAACCGAATTGCAGATTTTGCATGTAAATTTCTTTTCTCCTATGACATGACCATCTCCATGTTCAAGTAGTCTAAAATGATTTAGCAATGCGGGTTCGTTAGGCATGCAAAGGTGACAGTCTGGGCATGTCAACGCCTTTGCGGATTCGGTTTGCTCCTCTTCTTCACGATGTTTAAATAAGTGACGGGTAAATTCTCTTTTATTCGTGAATGACTGATTACAGACCTCACATGTGAAATGAGGCGCCCCGACCCCCTTCCAGGAGTTGCTTAGCCATGGATCTTCGTTAACTTTTGTGAGATCAGGATCATCATCAATTTCATTTAGCGGATAGCTGTTTTCAGTATCTTCTTCTTTCACTAGTCCCATTTCATCATCGTCATCAACCCACCCATCGTCCCCCATTGAAATTGGTGCTGACAATGAGGAAGACTGGTAAACATAGTCGGAGTGAACAAGGGGCTTCCTCCTTCGTTGTTGCTTTTGAAGCCAAGTGCTAGGAGCACCGTCGACGCCTTCTCTTCTTCTACGAGCAGCATCCGCAGCAGCATAATACTTCTTAATATTATCCACCGCAGTACGTCTGACAACACTAGAGGTCCTTGTCTTTGGCTGTGAGCTCGAACGCTGTCCAACTCCGTTCTGACTGCCACAAAGGGATGGAGATGGGCTCGAAAAGAACCTATCATTTTCCATTGTTGAGAAATTACTTGGATCAATGATTTGTTCTGAAAAACTAGTGGAAGCTCCTATAAAGTCAACGCCATTCTTTCCTGCTTGTTCTTGTTGCTTGTGATAAATGGTACCATAATGGCGTTTCAAACTGCTCAGAGCCGTAAACCCCACCTTGCAGACCTTGCACATAAACTTGTCCCTTAACTTGTCATTCCCGTTATCTTTGTTACTTCGAAATTTGTGCTTGGCATAGATAAAAGTGCTTTTGTTTCTCCACCGTTGAAGTCGACTACCAAGAGTTTGATCTTCCTGTGATAATGTAGTATATGTATTTGTAGTTGTAGGCTGATCATCGAAACTATCATCAAATGGCTCTCTCTCTGGTTGATCAAAACGTCTGGAAGGAACCGAAACCGCAGCAGCTGGATGCAGATCAGACAAATAAACTGACTTCCCCCTACCGACCCCAGTTGCCAACTTTTCAGCCAATTTTTTTCGGTACAGTTTTCCACTGACACTTTTGACATCTTCAAGTGCTTTCCTAGGCCGTCCTCGACCACGTTTTTCCGGAGATTGGGAATGTACAGATGTAATTGTTGTGCTTGTGCTAAAAAATGGTGTAAAATTGCATGACGAAGATGGTATTGAGGAGGTAGCTAAAGGAGATCCTGGAGTTTGAATTGAGTACGATGTTGGAGGAAGAATAATTGGTTCAGGTATTGTGTCATGTACAGCTACCTTTTTCTTTTTGGAAGGGGACCGAAACAGAGCAGATGCAGGTAGAGCGCTGGGGGAGAGCAAAGTTGACTCATCATCATCATTTATTGTGAAATTTAGCGATGACGACTCATGAGATTCATTTCCTTCTCCGCTTTCTTCAGTATCGGATAGAACCTGTTTTTCCAAAACTTGCATTTCTACGTCATCTGAATCCGAGTCGTCATTTTCATTGTTGCTGCTTAGACTTTCTTCAAGCTTGAACAGCGCATCGATGTTAGAGATAGTTTCCTTTTCTTTTGAAATACTGTCGTCCATTTTCTCAGCTTTCGGCGTAGTGGAAGTTAAATAACGTTTAGACTTTCTGGGTTTGGGTGCCTCGATTGGTTTGGCTTTGGCTTTTCTTTTTGTTAGCGTTATTTGCGTTTTGGTTGACAGTTCCGTGGGAATTGATTTTAGAGTGAGTATTGAAACTCTCTGGGGCAAATATGATGGAGGTTGCTTCCGAAGACGTGTTAGCGCTCTGGTTACTGCTTTATCTCGAATTTTACTAGACACTGGAGCTTCTTTAGAAACTTGATTTACAATCTGTGTGACTTTTGTAGAAAAATTGAATTTAGACTTTGTACGAGGAGTCCTTGGAGGAGGAGGAGGAGGAGGAGATGCACTTGCTTTCGAAACTACTTCCTTCGTATAAACACTGCAAGGCAAGTTACACGTCAATTAAAATCTTTGATAGTCTCTCTAATCTACATAACATATACAATATACTTAGGCATGATTTACTTACGTATTATCTGATAAATCTTTCTTCTCCTTCTTGAGTATCGCTGCAGTTTTGTTCAATGATTTATTTTTATCTTCTTCCAAATTTAGTGAAATATCAGACAAGTGTGACTTTTCATGTCTCAAAATCCTGGAAGTGATTACTGGTTTTCTTTCTACCGAACCTTTACGTAAGCTTTTCTCTGCAAGGAGCCTACACTCTTTGCTGATGATTACTCTAGGTTCAACTTTTAATTTGATATCTTTAGGTTTAAAAGTAGGTTTGTTTTCTACTAGTACACGCTTTCTCCGAGAATTCGTTTGTTTAGAGCCTGGATTATCATCCTTTCTTTCAGGGGAGTCTTGTTTACCCATCACTAACTATAACTGAAAAAGGGTGAAATAAAGTTATTAGAAGTACTCCCGAGAATTCAAAGGTAAAGTAATTCTTACTAATTATTAACAACAAAGAAGCCAAAATTCCGCTTATGTGCTTACCACAACTGGAGGGTGACTCGAAAGTCGAAACAACCTCCAAATTTTTACTAGACTATGCATTGAAACCCGATAATCCTCCAGGGTGAATGATGAATTTTTAGGGAGAATCAATAAAAGTAGCGACTACAGTTAGCGTCGCTCCGCTTCTCGCTTGTTTCTGTCAAATTCAACAATCAATTTAGTAAATAATAGCCGGCCAAATCAATCAAAGGAAAGATAACTCGCATTAATTTACGTAAAAATATATGCAGTTTCAATTTATTGCAAGTTCACACCTTAACTTTATGTACCTGTAAAAATAAAAACCGTTTCGTAGTTTCCTACTTTTACATCCGGCACAATAAGGCTCCTCAGTTGACCGAACTTAAAGGAAGTGTGTGATACTTATTATCATTTAATAAAACAGGGTTTTTAATAGTTTAATCCTAAAATGACGTTTTAAACTTTTAAACTGATCACTGTGTGGATCTCGTCACGCTGAATTTATTAACTAAACGTTATTCTCATACGATCGGTTCGGTACGTTAAACTTTCGCTAATTAAGTAGCAGCCACAAGACGTAATCACAATATAATCCCTTTCTTTCGTCTTTCTTTGCGAAAAACTTTCGCAAATTTCGTTTTTGTTTATGCAATTTTAGGAACTCCAAATGTTTCAATTTCCAATGTACTTCCAATGCGCAATGCAACAACACATTCAAATTGCTTATTTTCTGCGTAATTATGTGCAGTGGGTACGGAACGGAGACGGACTACGGAGTATTATGAAGGAGAACATCTGTGTTTATATTCTGGTTGTACTTTGAATAAAAGTAAAGCTATTTCGCGTGCGGGGCATTCCCAGAATTTCCGTAAGTGCACATGTGTACATTTAAACTGAAAGCAAAAGCAAAACATGTTGGAATTGGAAGTGTGCATTCTGTCAGTTCAGAAACAAAAACAAATTAAATCTAAAACCAGTTACGTATTATAGTTACGTAAGCTGGCTGTATTTGACATTTAACTCGCGTACGTCAGGTACGTCAAAGTTCAATTTAACTGTGTAGCATCAGTATATGTATGTTGTAGTTGTTGTAGGTGGTTAAAATCAGTTTTACTAGGTAATTAAATTATACATCGGTGCTGACTGTTGAATGAAATAATGCGGGTGTGGGCTTGGGGAGCAAACTCTAATGGCAGGTTTTACAATAGTTACCACAATTTGAGTATGATTTATAGATTATTTATGTTTTTCAAATTACCTAGATTAATTTTTTCATGTCGTATTTGTATTTGGGTAGGACAATGTGGTCTCGGCTTTTTGTCAGAACAGGTCTCTCTTCCAACGGAAGTTCCTATTGTCCTCCCTTCTGTAGGGAACCCCAACGCCCAGCAGCAGAGGTTAGCAGATTTTCCAAATGTTCGTCCGGTCAAGATTGAGGGTGGCTCAGCCGACACAATAATTCTCGTTGATAACGCTCCATTTAATGAACCTTTTGAGTGGCAATCCAATTTTCAGTTACTTCCGTATCCTAAAGTTCGTGATATTGCTTGTGGGTGGGATTTTTGTCTTTATTTATCTGACGATGGAGTCCTGCATTCGAGGGGAAATAATGGTCACTGTCAATTGGGAAGGAGAGTTATCGAATCAGCAGGAGTAGGAGGAGGTGATAAGAAAGGAAAGATGTCTCCAAACTGGGGTAATAACAGAGATACTGGTGATGTGACTGATCAAAGTATAGGTTTGGAGTTAACTAAAATTGCTGCTGGACTGAGACATGGAGTCGTCACAAATTCAGATTTGAAACTCCTAGTTTGGGGGCATAACTCCCAAAATCAGATTGGGCCATCGGTTATTATCCAGGGAAATGAAAATCAGCCTTCTATTTCGGCAAAAGTCGTGGAATCGCCGAGGTTTGCTACTGTAATGGACTTCCCTGCTGGTTTTGAAACGGGATTTACGCTAATTGCTTGTGGAAAGGACTTTACGATTGCATGTGATGAAGAAGGATTTCTTTATGGTTCTGGATCCAATAAGTATGGAACAATGTGTCATGCACCTCAAGACGTGAAAAGCTTTCAAGGGTTTACGAGTATATTTGAACAGATTCCTAACCAGTACTTTCCCGGAAACATCTCTGACCTTAAGTGTGGCTGGGCCCACGTCGTCTGTTTACTAGATACGGGAAAAGTTGTCACTGTACGTTAGCTATGGGATATTCCAGAAACGGTTTACCTGATTTTACACTTACATTTATACCGTACGTGATATTATCGTAATATTAATTTATTATTTATCGTAGTGGGGGAGGAACGACCTGGGTCAATTAGGACGAGATAGTGTTAATCCTAAATTTGATGTAGAACCAAAACAAGTACCTTTCCCAGAGAAAATTGTTTCTATCGCCTGTGGCAGTGAGCATAATCTGGCGCTGGGCGTTTCTGGTTCTGTATACAGTTGGGGATGGAACGAGCATGACAACTGTGGCGTGCCTATAGAATCAAATCAGTCTAGAGAAGACTGTATTCGTTATCCTGTAAGAGTCAATATACCTTGCGAGGGAAAAGTTGAAGTCATTGGATGTGGTGCTGGCTCTTCTTACGCGGTCTCAAAGTGAAGACATATGAAACGTTGCTATGCATGACACAATTGGCAAAACTTGCGTGATTTTATCGTAAAATAAATCGGTTTTATTTTTACGCAGCAAAATTATTGTTGTTTTGATTTATCAGACAATTCTACTCTGAAACAAAGACAGGACAAAAAGGTTTGATCGCAGCAAGTAGTACGTATTCATAAAAATTAGCACTTTGTTGGTTATTGCCACAAAATTACCGAAATGCCGATAATCTTCGACTCGAATGGACTAATTGAGAAGGTGAAGGAAAATCCTCAATCTGCCATCGGAAAGGAAATGTGCGCCTCGCACGTACTGAAAGTTTGGGATGCAGTCTGTGCGTTCATAGTTCAGACGTTGTGCAATGGAAGAGGAGTTCGGGTTCCCGGTCTCTTTACAATAACATATAAGGTCATCCAAATTGATTTGTCTCAGCGTGATGTGATTCTTCAGAAAAATCCTCATGTGATTCTGTCTGGCGAGTTGGCTCTACGACATTCTTTGAAAGTCAAACGACCCCCGTATAACTTCGATGTATGTAGAATTAAGACAATAGCTTAAATTTACCGAAGGATTATTTATTGATTATTACAATTTGTAACTGATTTTTCTTGATTTTTTTCAGACTCCGGAAGTGGATCTGAATTTGACAGCCATTGCAAAGATTTGTGAAATGAGCCGAGTTCACGTTGAGCATTGCTACGAAGAAATCATTCATGTATAGCATTTTAAAACCGCCTTTCTTTGTTCAAACGTAAAAAATCACTGAATTTAAATTTTCCCTTTCTCAATATTTACTAGGCCTTCAATCGCGCACTTGTTGCTGACCCACACGTAGGTCTTTCTACTATTTGTATTCAGTTTTGTTTTTCTTCTTATCCCGTTTATTTTAAGTTGCTAATCGTATAAATTCTAATTTGCTAGGTGGAGTTGTGGCTGACTAAAATCGGACGGATTGTGATTGACTGTGCTGATGTGGATGTAATATTCTGCAGGGAATTCCTGGACCTACTTGGATACTCTGAAGAATTCGTGCAAGATAGAGTGTGCCCAATTCGCTAGTCAGTTCAAAGCTGTTCGAGAAAATGTAAACCTCAGTACCGCGATTACTTAGAGGATAATTAATTTAAAAATTCTGCTGATGTGCAGCTTGTCACTGAGTCACTGTTATTGTACTTTTTCAAGCTATGTATAAAGTATATGCATTTTTTCATTATTAAAAAATGAAATAGAATATGGATTTAATTTCTGTTGTTTTTCGTTTATTGAAGTTTTTTATTACTGTAAAAAATCAAATGCTCACCATCAAGAACCATTCAGAGTCAGTATTTAAGTTTAAAAACATAAATAGAAATAGGGAATAGAATTTAGAAATATCACAAATTATTTTTACTAAAGCCATACGTACATCATTGAAAATTATGCTAAGCTAAGAGCGGTGTAGATCCAGTGTCTTCTTTTCTGCTTCAGCTAACTCTATTCCATGCACACCTTTCACATGAACCCTCATAATGTCCTTCCGAGTAAATCCCTTGGTCTGCTCTTTTCACCCTGATCCCACAAACAGAGCATTCTTGAGGCTCCTTGTGGACATTTATTTTGTGTCTGTAAAGTCTAGCCTGGTCTAAAAATTCTTTTCCACACTCGTCGCATACACGCTTATCTTCAGGGCGACGTGGAGTGTGATGAGATCGAAGATGAACATTCAACTGTCCTGTGGAGGGGCATTGTTTTGCACATACGTGACACGTTAGCAATCCTTCTTTTGTATGTATCCTCATGTGGCTTTTCAAGTAATGGCGATCAGTAAATGATTTATTGCAGTATGAACAAGCATGGCGGAAGTTTTCATGGTCTCGCTTAATGTGCTCTCGAAGGATACCAGGTGATATAAATCGTTTTCCGCACTGGTCACAAGAATATCTTTTTCCTTCACCGTGCATGTAATATACATGCTGATCTAGGCTCATTTTCGAAGAGTAAGATTTATTGCACTGTAGACAAACTAAATTTTCACTTTCACCCAAACATGTATTACTATTTCTGCCAATGTTATGGGCTAGCTGCTTATGCTGACGTAGATATCCTATAGTCAAAAAAGACTTGTCACATAAGCCGCAAGGATGAGTCTCTTTTAAGTGGGGATGGAACTGCTGACAATGACGATGTATTTCAGTTATCGACGAGCATATTCCAGTATCGCATTCCGGACAAAGAAGCTTTTTGCACTCCTTATGTCTCTCCATATGCTTCAGCAATCGTTCCAGCGTAATAAATGAAAGCGGGCAATGTTTGCAAGAATGTACTGCATCGCCATGAATCTTCAGATGTTCCACAAGTTCGTCTTTAGTTCCAAAAATTCTGAGTTGGGTACAGTAGTCACATTTGATTACAATTTGACGGGCATCGTGGATACAAGCTTTGTGCAAGTCCAGGTTAATTTTCAGAATAAATTTTTCGGCGCATTGAGTGCATGAATAAGGTCCCGACTCGTCTGAAATAGCGCCTTCTTCATGTGAAAGCATGTGGTCAATATACTTTAGTAATTTTGTTTTACTGTATTCCTTTATATGTACGCCGCAAATGGTACAGACACGAACCTGACATCTATTGCGCACACCGGGTGATTTTGAAGCTATGTGAAGGGTTGGAATTGTTTGGATTATTCGTTTGAATGCTGAAAGATTCTTGGAATGGCATTGTTTTCTGTGTACCCCAACTCTCCATGTGGAAATAAATGTGAGATCACATTCTGGGCACTTGTATCGCTGTAATTTATTATTTCGTATATGTGCTGACTTTTTAGATTTTCCGGAGACAATGTTGATCGGAGCGTTGCAAACTTTTTGTTTGCACCGTCTGGTATATGTTCGTCTTGTTCTTGTCAAAGTCTCCGCAGGTTTGGAAGGCATCTCCTTACATTTGTCTCTAACCTTTGTTCTATAATAGAGTCAATTACACTAAATATTCATAATAAATCTACATTATCTGAAAATTACAGATTAGAGAGGGGCTTACTTCAACCCACTGACGTTACACACTCCATCTTCACAAATACTTTTTTCCACAGTTTCTTCAATCACGTAACAGTCCTCCTGATGACCAAGTTGTATGATCTCAGGCAGGGGTTCTGTCTTAATGAAATTACTCCCTGGGCAATCACCATTCCCCATAACTTCCTGCAGCTCAAGGTTCGTTTCCACTTCAAAGGTTGTCGTGTTGTGAAATGCATCTATAATTCAAATTAAAAACAACAATTAAATAGGAGCTACTCCACGCATTACAGAATTGTAATAAGGTGAAATGTTCACTGAGCATTTTAATGCGTGTACCATTTCCAGATTTGACCAACTTCTGAAACAGTTCTACAAACGCTAACGCCTCAATCTTCTCCAAAGTCGATTCCCCAGTCTCCCCAACATTTCCCTCCAACTTCTTCCATCTCTCCTGACTATTAGGAAATGCATTTGGTCTAACTATTACCTCCCTTATCTTCTTTTCTGTTTCATAAACTTTCCTCTGTACTTCATTTAATTGTCTATGCAGCTTGCTTAGCTCGTCGACCAGTTCAAAACACCAAATGCACAAGAACTTCTCGCAAGTCAGACCTTCGAAACTTTTCCCACTATTACTATCCCCATCCGACAAACTTAGCTTAAGATAACTACATAATTGTTGAAAATTTGGAATGTGAGTAGTATCTACTTGACTATCCTGAGATTTATCCGACTCCACATTATACGGAGTGATCTGTTCTACGCAAAATAAACAGTGACTTGTCAGTCCCATTTTTAATCTTAAATTGACAGCAAAACCGGAAATATGCACATGTCCGTTCGCCTTATTTGCGCACAGGTGACAGGACAAGGACGAAGACAGGAGGGAGCATGGGCAGGTGAAAGTGGACAGCTGAGCTGTCAAATGATGTGTCGTGGCTGTGGCTGAGACAGTCAAATGCATCTGCACTTCTTTCATTTGCGCTGCGCACATGAGTGCATGTGCGATGTCTTGGGTGTTGGGTCTTCGCTTTGTCTTCTTCATGTTTGCCTTTGCTTTGCCTTAGCTCGTTCATTCAGCTTCCACGAATAGAATAACTGAAAGTCGCATTTTATCCTTATGCCACAAATAAATGCTACTGATTTCAAGTTTATGAAGACGAATTTCACCAGCAAACAGAAATCGTAATTACGTGCTATAATAATTTTATTGAAGTATTTGAAATATTAAAATTGGAACATGATTTTGTATAATGTGACAGAAATAGTATGTTTGGCGATTTAAAATTCTTTGCCGAATACTCGGTTAATTGTACTTTATGTAATTAGGTAGACATGAATAATGAATCCTGAGGGAAGGAAGAAAAGTGATTACTTTAGTAAATCCAATTCTACAATTTCCCTAGTTAAGTCCTCCAGTCGATCAACGGCTCTCGGGCTGTTTACCATTCTTAGCATCATCAGCTTTTTGTCGTCTTCCGCCATTTTGTCAAAGTCTGGAAGTTGCGGCTCGTCGCCCTCTTTCTTTTCCGGTGGATCTTCTCCGTCTATGGTTTTGCCCATCATGTAAGTCAAGTCGCCCATTTGAAGGGATAGTGCAAATGGCATATACACATAAGCCGACAAAATTCCTTCATGGAAGATATCTAGAAGAAATCCTTTTGTAAATCCTATTGGTTTAGGCCACCCAAGCTGCTTCATTGTCTCTTCAAAAGAGTCATAATAAACTTCGAGCATTGATGTCAAGTGATGCTTTCTGAACTCGGGGGTGGTGCTGCACCAGAAGAAGTAGCCCAAGTCTTCTAAAATGTTGCCTCTCCGGGTTTGTTGGAAGTCAATGAACTTTACGTCCGTTGGAGCCTCCCGGTTCCCTTTGTCGTCGTACTTGAAGAGA
>JAHZND010001651.1:0-10011 GCA_027744115.1 Acrocyrtus sp. NNG-2020 | reverse complement strand
TTTTCATGGACATTGGCTGGATTACATGTCTAAAAATGTAACTAGTCTGTAAAATGTCAAATTTCTTCTTTTCCATGTCCTTCAGCTATGAATACTGCTCTGGATTGCACCGAAAGGAAAGCGGTCGGACTTGTTCTTTGTGCCTGTTGACTTGATTTGTTATACTTTTGAGTACTCCTTCCTTACATTTGACTGTACAGGATGTATCAGATCTGAAACGATTCTGTTTGCTGCAGGATAACCAGACATCTTAACATTTAAGTTCGAATATGAAATGCTTCACGAAATGAAAATTTTTATTCAATGCAATATATCGACAAAAATATGCATCTAAAAAAGGAAAATAAAACTTTAAAGTACTTATCAATAGGGATTGTATAGTCTTATCGAAGTGCGCATGAGCTTTTAAGGAAGCTGTGAAGGAAACGAGTAAGGTGCACGTAAGATCTCTTGAAAATAAATGTTAAATCGAAAATACCACGTTCCAATCCGATAAAGCGTATATCTCCCCATTCAATCCAATTTCTTTTTCTCGATGAATAATGAGCTTAACACGTTCATCCTAATGGAAGTTTTTAAGAAGCTTTTCTCTATTTTTCTCTCTCTTCTTATCAACCCAGCTTTTTTACGCATACTTACGGTACGGTTACGGTGCATCTATAAAAAATATTGTTTTTGGTGCCCACTTTCTGAATGAGGAAATGTGTAATACTCAAAATACATTTTTCCTCGCGCCAACTACACTAAAATGATCAGCTAAGAAGAGATTGACTTAGTCCAGAGAGGGATAAATTTATGGCATTAACTTTATCACTTTTGAAAGCTAGGCGAGCTGCACGATATGAAGTGGTTATATGCGTATGCCCTTTTCCATTACAATAATTCTCGTATTTTAACAACTCATCTGCACATGCAACTGAAAATCTATTAAAAATAAGTGTATTATTTATTGACAGTGCTCGCCTGCTATATGGGCGCACATTCCATTAGGAAATAAAGTCGAATACTGGTTGAGGCTGAAAACACAAAAAAAACCTGCTAGACTACATAAATGCATGATTTGACGCAGCCACAAATTTTGACTAATGGCCACGCAGTGTGTTGTGTTGTGTGCCGTAGTCACACAAGTCCCTCCGCGCAGTTGATAGAAAATCGTCCAGAAAGCTCAGTCCAAGACCAGTTGAGACTGATTGTAGCTCTCTAATAGGCATTTTCTTTTAAGATGCTGCATTGCTAGCAGGAATGAGTGGTTTTTAATATTCTTGTAATAGGCACTTTATAGAAAATGTGATGTGGTAGCACTTCTTTTATAGACAAGTCCGAATCACAAAAATTAACAGAAGGCAATATGTTCCGTTTTTATATTTTATAAAAATAATGGCAATGAGTCAAGATTTTTTACTGAAGACTTGAAGAGCTTTAAAATGGAATGAAGCAGTGGCGAGAAGAGATCCAGAGAGCTATATATTTTTGTGTCCACTACAAGATAAAAATTGAAAGCGGGACAGTGTCTTTCTATTATTTTTTTACTGACCAGCTCCATCCTTAACTGATTTACTTTTTTTTGTGAAGAACAGCCGAGCAACCTTTTAAATGCAGGGAGGAAAAAGAGCGCATCGTATTTTTTTCCAGAAACAACTTTTGAAGCAACTGTGCCTCCTTCGGCCACGTCTTCCAGTCGTCCTAATGTCAATATACGCGTATCTGCGTATGATGCATTGTCATGAATTATTGGACTGGTGGTGGTACTAGGGCCAGTGGCTCCTTAAATGTCGTCCTAATGTCAATATACGCGTATCTGCGGATGATGCATTGTCATGAATTATTGGACTGGTGGTGGTACTAGTGCCAGTGGCTCCTTAAAATTTTGTGTTTTAGCTCTCAGCTTTACAGTTCATACAAAGATTTTGTTCTGTTTTTTTAAGAAAAAGATAGCACAATGGAAAGTCGACTGACTTCAAGCGGCGTGTTGGGCCGTGTCACGCATGCCCTGCCATGCTGAGCGTGCAGTTGGTCCAGATTTCGACGAGGGGACAAAAAATATAATGCTTGACATCCATAACTTCATGGATTATAGTAGAATCGTATAAACAAATTGCTGGAGATAGTTTTACTATCAGAAGAGAAGAGCCCCGTACTCGTGAAGTTTTTTCTGAGAGAAAACAAAAAAGCGTATTTTTCTTTAATGCTCATGCTCAGTTTTAAAATGTTCAGTCATTTTCAGCCTCAAGTCGTAAATTCCAAAACCTCCCAAATTTTATCTGATCTTCGAAANAGTTTTTTCTGAGAGAAAACAAAAAAGCGTATTTTTCTTTAATGCTCATGCTCAGTTTTAAAATGTTCAGTCATTTTCAGCCTCAAGTCGTAAATTCCAAAACCTCCCAAATTTTATCTGATCTTCGAAATTCCCTAAATACAGTTCTGTCATTGTTTTCTTTGCACTTGAAATATGACGAGGGGTGATCTTAACTGTTCTACAAAGGAGTGACATGACAAGAGGGAGTAAAGAGAAGAGCCACAACAAGCCCGAACCACACATAGCGTACTGGACCTACATTACTAAACAGAAAATGGATGAGCATTCACGTTCACAAAGTCACAAATGCAAACGTGTACGGATGCATGAGTAAAATTTAAAATGACACTCGAAAACACTTGAAAAGTCCTTGCGGGATATTCTACCATAGAGTTTACCTGCCATTACCAATACCACACCACCATCGCTATTGTTGTGCTTTTAAGAGCCATCCATATTTGGCTAGAGATATCTCCAAAAACATTTTCTCGCGTATCTGTGCTCTGCACGCCAAGGAATGGATTAAGTTTGTAGATAACAGCATTTTTATTTTAGTAAAGTTGCTGGATGTAAAACTTGAATTTCTCCTTTAAGAAATACACTAGACTATAGGAAGACGATTTTATATTTATTTATATGACAAGAAGGGTCCCTAACTGTGCGGCTTATGCCAATCGAATCGCATAAGAGATTCATAAATTGAGATAAAATCGGATGAGGAGCGAGTCTGTTTGCTTTAGCAGTACTCCAACTTTGCGTTTTCTCGCTGAAGATGCTGTAGGTAAGGTGTAGCAAAGTGTGTTCAAGTCCTGAATGATTTTTGTTGTAATCGCAATTGGAAAAGCTATAAATTGTGAGAGCATAAAAAGCATTTTTGAAAAAATCATTTACCGTCTCTCCCTGACTTAAAAACATTAATTGTGCCTAGGAATAAAATTGTGCGGATTGGTGTAGGATGTTGGAGGGCTTTAAAAATTTTAAAGTGGAATGGGATGAAAGTGTTGTTTTATGCTTTTTTCAACTTTCCTGATAGATTTCTGTACTCTCGAAAAATACTCGAAAGAAAAATGCTGTTCGTCATGCAATGTGTTTATCTTTGCTAACAGCTTGACCATAAAGTCAAGTGGCTGATTGGGAGTGAGACAATACTCTTTCGCTGTGGTGAGCTCGACTCTACATCCCTTGTAAGAGTTAGTGCTATTTGCGTTCTTATCTGATCTTGACCTGTAGAGCGACCCGGAGAGGCGTACGCATTCGAAAGAACTGACTCTCCCTCTCTATTCTCTAATTTCTCTGCTTTTAGATCCTTTTTCTTACATGTCTGATAGCAGCTTTGAATAAATTTTCATATCTTAAACTGTAAATTCCCTCTCCATTCTCTAATTTCTCTGCTTTTAGATCCTTTTTCTTACATGTCTGATAGCAGCTTTGAATAAATTTTCATATCTTAAACTGTAAATTCAGTCGAGCAAAAACTATAAAAAACAAGCTAATATATCGGTGGTAAGCCAGTTTTCCAGTTGTTGGGTTTTGTTTGAGACTTACATTTTTTCAGTCGTCACCACAAACCATGTATACGAGCTGAGAAGCGTCGTGAAGCAATAAATAAGTACCGAGTGTAACAAACATCACATTAAATCAACCTGGAAAAAGTCCTTTAAAATTGTTCAAGTAACGCCTTTCCAACGGCGTGAGGTTCCTGAACATGATTTCAATTTTTACCCTTTCTCGTACCTTTGACACTCCGTTTCTACAAAGATTGGGTTTTTAAAAGCAGGTCCACTATACTTGAAAAATACTTTAGATTGAAAATTGTGTTAAGAGTTGAAATCCCAGTCTTCCGGATTCGCTTGAACAAATGGTATTAATGGGACAGCGATGACATGCCAGGGACCATGTAATGAAATGTACACAAAAATATCTCAAAAGCTTAAAAGTGGCAGCAAAAAGGTGGTAAGTAGGTAGGAAAGTAGGGCTATTAAATGCAAAAGGGTAAAATCATTGAAAATGTTAATTCGAGCCCTTCTCAAGTCACAATATGCTGTATAATTCGTCAATATACCGATGACAGAAACTGATAAAAATTATAATAAAAATTGTTTTCCAGTTAATGTTTTCTAAAAATCAGACAGGGAAATATATATGCTAAACGAACAAGCATATTTTCTGAAGCAGATAAAATTCATCAGAACAATAAATGAGTGACATCGACGTCATATATCTTTTTGGTATTTTTCAAATAGTTCATTAAAGAAAAAGATCGGATTATTTTCTATCCATGGCTGTTTTGGTGTGGACAGTAAAAGGTCGTTGGCGCACAATAAGTGAGCGTGTAGATGAGGCCCTTGCCTTTTTTTCAGATGATTTTCCAAAATCGTTCTGCAGAGCCCTTCATTTGAATTGCGGTTGACGAGAGGAAGGAGATGTTCCTGAACAATATGGAATTACATTCAAAAAATTACTCCACATAAAAGATTCGTATATGCCTCTGCCGCCAGTGCCATGTCACGAAAAAATTTGTAGAAGGGCAAGCCTAAAAGAAGAGATCATAATGAAAGGGTTGTTGTCTCTCTCCGAAATGGAAAAATAAGTTCAAAGCAAACATGAGGCCTACATGAAGACAAACTAATCTAAAGTAATGACTGGGCTCGAGTGTCCATTGTATACAGTGCTTATGAAAAAAAGGTTTTCCTACTTTTTTTATGCAGTAAGAAGGGATTCATGCGCACAACTGCGAAGGACCATTCCCTACACACTTTTTCTCCTTTTCAATCTTGATGGGTTTGTTCGTCTTTTGTGCATAGCTGCTGGACCATTATACCAGACTTGGGGTTATTTTATTGTTGCTCAGGCGCTTGGACAATTGCGACAGGGAGTAAGTTCACGACATTAAAAGGAGACGCTTTGCGGTCGTTGGCGGTCGTCGTGCCCAAGTCCGGCCACGAGAGTTTTTAATGTTTGCTCGCTCATTATCTTTCTTTTCTCTGATTGTTTACTTGCTACTTTACTCCATTATTCACTTAACAAATTGACTTTACGATTTTCACGATTAGTTTGGACTTGTCAAGAGGAATAAAAATCCGGACTGGGAAGAAGAGGAGCCAGGTGCTTTGTTTGCGCATACTTTTTTACCTTTTTTAACCACTTTTCAAGTTTATAAGGCAAGAGCACACGTACATCACATCCTGCTTGAGAAATTTATTGGTAGACGCATTAAATTTGCATATGAAGTATTGTACTGAACAATACTTGAAGAGGAAAAAAAACTAATTCCAGACTTTGTGCAACCTGCCAATTAGCACGTTTTATGGGATGATGTATATAAGGGTGAGTTATTTTGTAAGTGTGGAAAAGGCATGCATGCCAACATGATGGACCTCAGACGGACGTGAAGCCAGTCCAGCGAGAGCGAGGTTGACCTGCCAAGCCTCTTCGTGACTTTAGGAATTGAAGATTTACTGGTACGGCACAATTATTTCAAGTTTCGAAGTTTCCATCAAGTTTTTTTTTCATGAGTCCGTGATTGTTTTTCCTGTACTTGCTTCATCATCTTGACAATTACTAATACCTGGTTTTTATGGAAGGAAGAGAAGGCTGATGCCGTGCCAGAGGCTGAGCAAGGTGAAGGGAAAATTTATTTATACCAAAAAAAAAATTTCATGGAAGATTTTTTTATTAAATCCATTATCAAACAATTTTTATGCCTTCTTACCTCATATCCTGGTAGAGTTTTGAATGTGCCATAAAATGTAATCTTTAATTTAAATGCAAATTTCTTAGATATCATCCTCATCGTTCACTGTTAAAATGAAGGGATCTCAATTTATTTACTTTCCTATAATTCAGATATCCACTTTAGCCAGATTTTTATGGTTGATTGGCTTCAGAAACTAATTTTTACTGTCGAAGAATGATTATATCATAAATCAGGAAATAGTTAAGCGCATTCTCGCTGCCTTTTCCCATTTACGAAAAAAACTTTTTAAGTTTTCTCTTGTTTGTTTTTACCGTGCATGCCTGCATAAAACCTTAATGTTGGAGAAATGTTCATAAATATATTTCGTAATTGGTAAGTTGACGTATTCTAGTATTTTGCTGCTTATTTATTTCTCACTCACTCTCTTCAGTCAACTTTGAAAAAAAAGTTTGTAACTGGTAACAGTTATTTTTCTATGATGATGGCTCATCCGTGCCCGTGTGCAGTTCTTTCGTATACGGCTGTCCGTGTGAAGGATAACTTTTAGCTTTGAATAGATCTGCATGGATAATCAGTTTCATCCTTAACGAAGACATTCTCAAGGGTTCACCTCTTTCAATTTAAAAATTCAATGGTTTATTGTGCATCGTCTTATGTGAATACATGATTACTACATTATTGTTGAAGCCTTGTGCATAAACAACTTTGAAAATGGACTGAATTGTGAAATGAAACGTGCAACTATGCATTCCCCGCGCATCGTAATCATCAACGTCATAAATAATGGGAAAAGGGTTCCATTTTTACGATACCCAAGAAAATGCCACTGCATCTGTAAAAATTGCTGAATAAAATATGAAAAATAATGGATTTTACCTTCCGCCTCAGGTATTTACAGACGTAATATATTTCAGAGGAAAGAGTTACAATATTTTTTCTCCAGAATTGAAATTGTTGTTATTATGTTGTGCAGGTAGTGGAGTACTCTCCTTCATTGTGCTGTTCGAGAGGTAGAAAGAGTGAAAAGGAAGATGAAAGGAGAATGAGATGTTTTTGTTGAAATGGAGGATGGAGCTCATAAGCATAATTGTATTCATTTATACCATATTTTAGGTAGAACCAGGTAGAATTATGCACACTTGTGCAGTAAAATTGGAATATTTTTACGGTGTAGTCATTTCAGGGTAAATTAGGCCGAGATGGTAAACTCCAAGCTGAGCCTTTAAGGGATGAGGCACAACAATCACTTTAATCATCATCATATCGGCAATAAAAGAGTGAGACCCTTTTTTCCTGCTGCCTACGAGGTAGTAGTGGTAGGCACTTGCTCATTGCTCATCTAGGAAAGTACATTTTTGATTTGTGAAATGTGAAATATCTCTTTTCTTCCCAGGATGAGCTAATACGTGTACTATGTACCTGCCCTTTTTTTATATCCCGAAGAAATAGAAAAGGTGCTGCTTCCTTGACTTTCCTTTTAAGAGGAAGATGATTTTTTACAGCTTTTATAAACAATGCTTTTATAAGGTATGGGGTACGCTGAAGAAAAAAGTAAAGTACGCTCAGACAAAAAAAAAATATCTTGTGATGTGCAGCACACCCTCAAAAACCTCAATTTTCGGCTGTTCCTTTTTGTATCTTATACGACTAGCCAACAGGCAAATAACAATAAGATTTGTAATAATCGGCTAGCTGTTTTTAGCCAGGCAAGTGAAGTTCATGGTACAAACGAAGATACTGTCCTCCAGGCAGGGAGTCGTACGAGACTGTATCCGTGTGTGCCTCCCTTTTTCTGTCCCTTCCCGAAAAAAAAGTTTTTACGCTTAATCTACATCTCCACACTACAAAGTCATAGTGGGCAACTTTGGCATGATGATCATCATCTTATCGCAAGACTTTCGTAATTTCTCGATCCCAATCAGCCGCTCATCCGTGTACCCAAAAAAAACTGAAGCGAAAAAGTTGCTGCAGGAGGAGAGAAGCCCTTCTAGGGAGATTGATGAAAAAAGCGGAGGGTGTCAAAAAAGTCAAGAGTCATCATGGTTGGAAACATTTTTCGAGATAATGATCACCCTGGACAGAAAATGCTGATTGGATGGGGAAAGAGCAGACAACAAAAGGCAAAAAAAAGGCTTCATGCAACTTTTTTGTTTTCTAGTAAGGAACGAGGTAGTCGAGGAATGAAAGTGATCGAGCAGGATGATACGGCTCTTTCTTATGACGTGGCAGATAGGAAAATGATGAATATGATGGCTTACAGCAGATCATTACAGATACCGGGGAGAAGTGCATCGTTGCCTCTCTCTAGGATGAATCGACAATCTATCTTTAGCCAATGATAGCACAAGGAAGATTGATTGCCATCTGATCACTGATGGGAATATTAAACTTTCTTCAGCTTCAGGTGGAAGCAGGGTCTTGCCTAGCCCTACTCCCCGTCTCTAGCCAACGTTTCTATTTTGAAAACACTTCTGGCATCAATTGTCAGTCAATAATAGTTCATCAGTGAGTGGATATTTTAAGTATTCCGTACTCCATTAGTGGAGAAAATTTTATGTAGAGCTTAGCTCAACCATGCCGCTTCTTGGGCATCATCCCTAACTCAATTTTATTTTGGAGGTAATCAAAAGCTTTTGACGCTTCAATTGTGTTAAGTGCCACAAGCGTCTTATTGTGGCTTTTTTTTATCTCACTAATCAATCTTTCGAATAAGCTTTTCCATTCTTTCTCCTTCTATTGTGAACAGTTGGAGAAACAAACGAATTTTTACACGGTTTTTAATAGGCAATGCAGAAAATGCACGGTTGGAATGCAGTATGCACTGTGAGATCTTTCCTAGCTGGAGATCTCTTGCTTGGCCCATTCCTGTGAATTTTTTGTCCGATCTCATATCGCAACAATAATTACTCTAATGAGCCGATCTGATTTGACGTGGAAAACAATGCCGAAGGATAAGAAGTTAGAAGACATGACAAGAAAGTGGAATTTCGTTTAGTAGCTTTCACAGCCCTTTTTTGTAACACGAGAGTACCACCTAGAATGAACATGATTAAACATCCATAGGTTGCTTTTCATCATTCCTCCTAGGAAATATATTTTTTTGGGAGATGAGGGAAGATTAATGTTCATTTTTTAATAGCCGAAAATAGCAGCGTGTATGGAAAATGGCTTGTTTAAATTACAGAGTGCTTCGATGCTCCCAAAGGATTCGTATCGTGAAGCGCTAAGAGGTGATGTGTGATGTGATGCAAAAAATATTTTTTTCTCATCTTAGCTGTCCAGAGGTCAAAGAAAATATTTTGAAAATCATCCTCACATAATTAGAAAAGGATGCATTTCACTTGGAGGCATACTATTGTTACCTCTATGAGAGCTCCTTTCAAGTGCAGGAGAAAAGTTGAACGCAGATGGACATCAAAAGGAAAATGATGCACTGGGCTAAATTACATAGAGGGACTGATATTTTAAAACACGAATGCAATTTTCCAAAAGTAGGTTCGTACCAACTACCAATCTGAATTGAGCTGAAAAAGCACGAGTGTTGCGCCATAGCACTTCACAACAATCACATCCCAATGATACCGACTTTTTTTACCGACATAACTTTTGCCCGTCAAGTATGAAGCGCATGGTAGGAAAAGATAAGTAACTCAGATAGAATATGAGGTACAACGACCCAACGGCTACTTTGTTATTATTATTACGCTTCATCTCATCTTATCTCATCTTTTTGTCTTCTTGTCATACCGACCCATTATACAAATGTCTATTCCATTTTTCTTCATTGCAGTGATTGTAATTGTGAGTCTCGTAAATCTAATCTGCAACAAGCTTACAAGCCTTCCCCTTGGCTGCCTTACTGCATACAAATTATCTGTGTAGGTATTACAGAAGAAAATGGCATGTTCTGAAGGCACAGAGCCACCACTTTCAGATTATCTTAGGATGATTAAGGCAGATGAGATTGAGTGGAGATAAGAACTGGAAAGAACTTTACAATGTGCCAATTTGATGGCTG
>JAHZND010001650.1:0-10169 GCA_027744115.1 Acrocyrtus sp. NNG-2020 | reverse complement strand
GGCTTTGCGGACTTCTCATTACTCGCCACTCAAATAGCTTATAATTGGGAAGTGCGTATGAAATGAGTAGCAATGCAGTATGCAGTGAAGAAAGATTTCCCATATTTTTCTAACAACTCCCAGTTACATCCGTAAGGAAGTTGAGAAAACCGATTCCCCATGCTCGTGTTACTCGTGCAATTTATAAGTACCGCAAATGTAAAACAGTAATAATTTGTGTAGAGTCAATTTCTAGCTTTCCCCAAGTCGAATTAATTTAATTTAAAGAACTATGTAAAGAATTTTGTATGCAAAAAGCACAGAAACTTTTTGGATCGGCACGTTGTAAATCTCACCACTTCAAATGCGCAAAAAATTATTTACCCAATGTAAGAAAATGCCTTTGTAGCATTTGCTATGTGCAGCTTACAACTAAATACTGATACTTTACTGAACCTTAAATTTGTTTGCTTTATGGCTTGAAAAGTGGATTTATCAGCTTTTACGAATGCATAGAACCCGGCTGCTTGTATATATTGCTTATTAGATAAAATAATTTTAGCTTGGATTCCAACCTTCCATAAATTATCATTCGTCTTTTGGAGAGAAATGTTGGCGCAGCTAACGCAGAATTTCACGCTTGGGAAAGTTTCGGTTGAAGAAAGGAAACTTGTTTCACACTGAGAGCAGAAGATATTTTGTATTATGCGCAGAACTTATAGCAGCAATAACTAGCCCAAAAACAATTTTTCTACAGTACAAAAATAATTTTATTCCTAACCCTGTTTTGCTTTCCGCTGCAAAAGCATAATTTGTCAAAGTGCAGAACTGTCACAAAAGGAAAAGAAAGAAAATTGAAAGTTGTGGGGTATTCAAACCTTTTTCGCGGATAATCACCCTTGAGTAAAAAAGTAATATTAAATGCAAATGTGAGGTATTCCAGTTAAAAATTGCTCATGTTTGTAGCATTTATACAGAATCTTGTAATCCTAAAAAATCAGAAAATATAATATTCTTCAGAGAGAGAGATGAGCAGACTTGGTTGATGTATGTAATAAAAAGTTAAGTCAAATGAATGATAAAATGCCCTGGGGAAAGTGGTCCTTCTTCATCTTAGTTTTTCTAGTGTATGGAGTAAGAGAGGATGTACTTTGTACGTACATTTCATAAATCGGAACTTTCTTTTTAAAGCTCTTTTACCCAAGGAAATAATTTTCCCTTTTCTTTCATTTCTTCCCAGGACATGACAATGAATATTACAAGCACAGGAGAGCACAAAGCCTTGCTTTCGCGAAATGAGGAGAGTTTCTCCCCTCTACACCCCCAATAACTCGTGCATCGTACGATATAATATTTTATGGAAATATGTATACAAAAAAAGAATACCGAAATTATGATGTGTAGCTTGCTCTCGAGTAAAAATAATTTTCAGTTTGCTACTCACTGGCTACTGCTCCCTTTCCAGTTTATGCTTTATATTGGAAAGGGACAAGAATTCTGTATTTACTGCTGGATTCTATTGCTAAAGTTGCACAGTAAAAATATGTGCGAGGGTAGTTAAGCATTTTGCTTTAGTGGAAATCTCCAGTTTTTAGAAAATCTGTCCAGCATCTCAAAAAAAAATATACCTCATGCTACTGCTAGATTCTATTGCTAAAGTTGCACAGTAAAAATATGTGCGAGGGTAGTTAAGCATTTTGCTTTAGTGGAAATCTCCAGTTTTTAGAAAATCTGTCCAGCATCTCAAAAAAATATACCTCATGCCGTGAATGCTCTAAGTGAAGGAGCCAAGAAGAAAATAACTTGATTAATTCAATACTCCTTCTCTCTCTCCTTCTCCCTCCTATTTTTTGCCTGGAGAAAGGGAGCAAAAGAAAATACACTACTTATAGCTGGATTCAACTTTGAGTAAATGCTGCCATACGTATTTTATTACCCTGTTTTTCCTACAACTAAAATGAACTTTGTTATTCAAGTAAATTAGAGACTAGTCACTAGTGAGATATTTTTTACTAGTTTCATTTTTATTTATATCGCTGATGGTTATACTCTACTTCATTCTTACTATTCCCCCACAAGATATATATATGTATAATGCAAGTTTCATCCCTACCATTCATTTTCAAAGGATTTATTCAGATTAATAAATGCTCTGTTGTAACATGTAACAGCAGCTTCTTATAAAGAAGCCATCTTCTCATCGTCAACGAGCAAGTCGTGCAAGTGCTTTTTATTAGGGAAGCGGAAAAAAGCTATCAAGTATTTTTACGAACTTGTTGCCTCCAGCTTAAGAATCTCTAAATGATAGATTCCCTACTTTACTAAACTGGATTGAGAATTTGAGATATACTATAATGCTCTCCACTCCATCAAAAGTCATGTCCGACAAAATATACTTTAAGATACATATAGAATCTAGCAGAAATGTTCGAATCGCTGCATGGCCAGTTTTCTATCATTGGCACTACTTTTTTTTAAATGAGGAGGGGCTCCCGTCATTTTCTCATATTTTTATATGAACTGAAAATGTCACTATACGCCACGCAAAAAAATTGATCCTATTAGTACATTTCTTGACTACAGACAGACTAAACTATACCCAAACAAGACAAAGCATAAAGCATCTTAATTCGTCTGTCGGCACACATAAAAGGAGCATAATTGAAGTTTTCTTAGTGCTTTTAAAAATTTAATGAGTTTTAGCAACAGGAAAGCGTGGGTGGTCACAGTGCTTTTAGGAAGCCCATAGTTTTCTTGAATAATAGAGCACTGACAGAATGGTGCAAAGTTTGCCAATGAGATACAATATGGTCCCAGTCCATCACATTTTACGTGCAAAAAATGAGCATCCCGAAGCCAAGATGGTTTTTATATGTGCTGCGTAGTGGAAAATTGAGGAGTGAGCACTTACCCAAGAGAAATCGTAAACCAGTGAGGAGAAAGAGCTGTGAAAAGATGAGAGAAAGCAGAGCGGAGACTGTAATCTTGCAGAAGACGAGGAAGTGGACACTGATGAAGAGTCAGAAAATATTTTTGAGTTAGGCGTGATTATTGATTCGCGCTCGTCAGACATTGGAACGCTAACTCCAGGCTAGTATAGCAGTTCACATATACGACACAGTAGTTTATAGAAAACAGATTTTATACGAAAGTTACAAAATATTTCCGTTGAAAGTGAGGAGAAAGTAGAGAAAAAAGCGGCATGAGACAAGAAAATTCAAAAGATCAACCATTAGTCACAGATTTCACATTAATTATGTTCGTATAAAATATTCTGCGCATGAAAATCTATGAAAGCGATCGTCGTAAGTAAAAAAACATGCAAATTATTAGCATAGGATGAAATATACTTTTATCCTGCATTTTTGTATTTACCTGCTGGTCGGCAAAGAGCGTGCTGTCATGTGTCCCACCTTTCGATTTCCTATCGCTTTGGCCAGGTCGGTGGATACGATTTGTATCCGTCTCCGATGGACCTACAACATCACATTTTGTACTTGTTAGCATTCCGGATCAGTATTAGTCCATATCAGACGAGTTTGCAAATATCGATTTGTATCCGTCTCCGATGGACCTACAACATCACATTTTGTACTTGTTAGCATTCCGGATCAGTATTAGTCCATATCGGACGAGTCTGTCTGTACATATTATGCACATCTCTTTACCTGTATATGGTCGAACCATGAGTGTGATATTAGAGACAGGTCTGCTGTTATCTAAAAGAGAGAAGGACGCGTTTTGGTAGTGTGAGCAAAATCTGAATTTATGGGCTCCAGAGTTCGGATTCGGAAGCAAAAGTGCTCAGCGGATTTACTATGTAATTAAATGTGTATCCTTTCGGATAGATAATTATATACTTACAGAGGCACGTGTAGATACCGCTGTCACTGAAAGTCGTGTTTTTAATTTTCAAAATGCCATGCTTGTCAAGAACGTCAAGTTTATGTGGTTGTATGTTAACGTAGTCGTGACCCTTCATCCATACTAATCTTGTTCGATCTACACCTTTCCCGGATGGGCACCTCAGCTTCAGCATAATCCCGTTGTAGACTGTGGCATGACCGCGAACAGTGAGGGAAAGCCTTTTCTTCCAGTCATGCTGCACGAAGGAATGTGATCTTCCCACGCTCGAGCCAGAGCCGCCTACGGAAGATGCTGTCGCGTAATTTGGACTTAGGGGCTGCTTTCCTCCCTAAAATTGAAACCAGTTTTTGTAAGGAGGGTTTTCTCTTCAGATAGGAAAGTCATTAGTGGTCGTATTTTCCAAACATAGGAACATTTCTCTCGCTAAAAAATCTACGATTCTGCTTAATGCTTAATTCTGCAGTTTGGAAAATATTTTCCTTCGTACTTTATCCTCCCTTTAATTTTGTGCGTGTGGCTTCCTAATAGTGTAGCTTTTACCTTTTTAGGAGCACACGGCTTTTGGTTGCATGATCGAACATCAATCGGCCTCTCTTGAGGACAGTGCCTTTCTCCGTTTGGCAGTTCTATTATTTGACCCAGGGCTGTAATCTGCTTACAGTACAAGGGTCTCTTCCTTTCCCCGCCGCCACAAGGTTCGGTGCACTGTAAAAAAAGGATTTAAATTGTGTACTGGATTTCTCAGAAAAAATCTAACCGTAAGTATCTTGTAAAGAGGCAGAGCTAAATGTGATTTTCACTCACTCGGCTCCATTCACCTGGCTCCCAGTAAGGGGGACAGTGAACTGCATTACACAGCCTTTCCGTTTTTGGGGCAGGCTGAGTACAAATGTTGTTCGGAACTATTACAGTATTTCCTCTTGTCACCTCGTGAATACAATTCACCTAAAAAATAAAATCATTTCCCCACAAAATTGAAACAATTTTTCTCGCCATATAAATTACCAAGAAAAAAACTGCTTTAGGAAAGGACAAAAGGTCCACCTCTCTTATCATAACTCCTCCATCGTCGTAGCTATGTCCGGCTGAGCTTTGTCCATACACAAAACTGGCGTTGCGATTCGTTGATCGTAGTCGCGGACGCACTGGATCATTGCCTCTTGAATGCCTACATGAATACACTGAATGTATTTTTTATACACAGAAGAAAAGTGGTCGCGTGCCCAACTCGTTTCACCATATGAATACATTTTTTCACAATCCTTAAAAACACTTTCATATTACACGGCCATGTAAAATATCAGCATCATCTTATTCGCAACAGATAATTCTTCTCGAGCGATAAACCTCTCCCAAAGTAAAGATGAATCATACTCAAACTACGCAGTATTTTTTTAGTTTGAATGGAGCTGGAGAAGATCCATTGGAAAAAAGCATCATCATTTTAAGAACTTACCACCAAGACATGACGCAGTGCACTGGTGAATAGCCAACGACTTTCCAGGAGAAAGTCATATCCTGCATGGAAATACCAGGAGGTAACCCCACGGCAATCCCTTTATTACGATAGTTTGAAAGGAGACTTGACGGATCTGGCTCAGCTTGTAGCGCCTGCTCGGAGTCCGGCAGCTTTTCAAAAGTTTCTGTTTCTTTCTCACTACAACACACCCAGAAAAAAAATCAGAAAAAAATCGGTTGCAAGAAAAGTAGGCAAAAATTGTTTCTTTTTCAGACTGGAGAATGTAAATACAATTTTTGCATGAATTCAAGTTTATTACGTAAATTTCCCTTTTTCAGTTCATGTATGGATATTTAATCGGAAAAAAATCCTGCCAAGTTATAGCCCTTCTCAGCAAAAAAAAGCATTCAATCAGTGGTTATGAATGGAAAGATTGAAGTTATCAAGTAGTTATCCAATAGAATGCAGAAAGAATACTTTTTTGAAGAGAAAAAGTTTGTTTTTAGGAGAGCTGCCTATAAAAAAAGCTACCACTTACTGAGAGGAGGAACATGGACGGACAAAGCAATGCTCCGTTTCTGGAGGCTTCGGACCGGGACACTCTTTATCCGGCAAGTTGGCAATGGTTCTCGAGAATTCCAAGAAAATTTTGCACTTCACTTCCCGTGTCCTCACTCCATCCCCACAGCTTGTGCTACAAGGACCCCACTCCTCTCCGACGAAGCTGGAAACGCAATTCACAATCAAATTAAATGCATCATGATAATATACCATTGATGTTCCTGCAGAGAAACCAGTTTCATTATGGAAAAGTCCATATTCTAAAGAAACTGTCTCAATACACACATACATTTTGTAGAAGCTATAAAAAAGTTCATTAAATTTTTTAATGATTTTTTTACTTTATTTTGTTAAAATTAACTGAAATTCATTTGTTTGAAAATTTTCATAGAAATATCACTTTTTCATCTTTATCCATCATGAAAACATAAAACATTTTATATCCTTGAAATTTAATGCAGTGCTTTTGTGCATGTAATAAAATTGCATTTTAATTCCGGCATAACAAAGAACAAGTGAAAAAATAGTCAAAATTTTTTGTGAGTGAGTTGTAAATTGGTGCATTTGGCAATAAGGATTCTTTTAAAGTCACTTTCACAGTTTACGCAAATGTGGATTGTCAGAGTGAGTAGCGCGTTCAGTATAGTATAAAAATATATTTTTGTGGTTATTTTATAACCGTGGACAGTGGACAACACTGTGTACAGCTAGTAATCAGGGTGATTGTGTGCATCAGAAAAGAGTGGAAGAGAACGAGCAGTTGCATTTCTTATGTGGGTGTAGTAGGTATGTACATTTTTTTCTCAGCAAGCAAGCTATTTATGTAGATTGCAAAGTTATTTACTCGATCTAGACTAGAATTTATTGTTAAGTTCTATAGATAAAATAGGTGCGCTAAGAAAATTTTCGAGAATGACGAAGTGAAAAAAAGTCACATAGCGTTTTAGAGAAGTCGTGAAGACGTCATGTTTTCTTGGGTCGTTGGGTCCAGAGTATTTCAAACTACATGCATATGACACAGCATCAGCAACTAAAAAATTGTCACTTTTTGTATTAGTCTATAATTAATTTTAATTGGTGAATATTGCCATCTGTACACCTTCCAGTACCTTGGAAGGAGCAGTCCAATAGCATTTCTTTATAGTGAGAGGGTGGCTCTAGCAATCCATATCAGTTTTTTAAACATTCAGATTTCATCCCAAACATATATTTAAACGCTTCCTTTTAAGTTTATCGGTAAGGCAGGCACAGCATAATGCACTTTTGGGACTTTTGGGGTTTAAGAAAAGGGATAATGAAAATTTTGTTGGGTAAGAAAACTAAAACGAATGAAAAATAATATGTTTCGCTTAAAGTTACTTTTAAAAATGGGTAAGAATACTTACAACATTTTGTGGTACAATAATATCGATCGCACTTTGTCAAATAAAGTTTAAATATAAACGCTGACATTAATCCGTAAATATCAAGAGAAAAATATGTTTGTTGTTTTTTATTCGCATGTTGTCTCGTAAAGTTGGCAGTTGGCGAGAAAGTAAGCATAGCGCATTTAGTATGTAACGCAACGTACACAATTCAATTCAGTATCGCTCACAATCAGTGGGCAAAATGTAGAGAAATAGTGCGAGAGTGCATGTACATATAGAAAGCAGGCAGAGAAAGTGCAGTGACCGCTATTAAACTGCATTATTAAAGGCGGGTGTTGCAACATTGCGACCTATGTAGTTCTGAACATGGAAAAGGTGGCTAGTAATTCACTACCAAATTCTCTAATTGTTGTAGAACATCTTTACAAGCCCACCTGTTTCTGATTGAATATTTTCAAACTGTAAAACTTTAAAAGATATTACGAAATATACTCCGAAAAAAGTTTTGGTAGGACATTAGGCGACTGATTTGTGTAAAACTGTCAGCCTGTCACGTTCCCTCCTGGACTGACGGGAGCTCCTATGGGAATCGCCCATTTAAAATAATTAACCTTACGCTCAAATTGTTTTCTGTACAGCTCTCCCCTTACAAAATGAGAACGTGAAGTGGGGACCCAAACGTATCAACTATCTAACAATAGGCGAATTTATCTAGAAAAAGTCATTTTACTACTTCTACCACCTCATTTCTAACAGCTAACTTATCTGCAACCTAAACTGACGGAATCTATAAAAATATGTACTCGTATTGCAGAACGTGTATATCTACTAAAAGTGGAATAAACATATACAAAATTCATCGGCAAAGTTATCATGCTCATTTCACTGATGGAATAACCTTAATTTTCAAAATGCAGAAAACTCTATAAGTCTCGTGCTTCCCAAGATTTACAATGATTCACCAAGCAAGCAACTTTTTAAAAAAAGTGCAAACGGTCTGCTAAATATTAATCTATACTAGGGCAGCAGGCAAAAGGCATTAAATTTGCAATCAACATGAGTAATGTAAAAAAATCATAAAAATTTTTAGGTTATATATTATCTCATACAGTGTATAGCAGTAAAAATATCATCTGACCATTGTAGAGTTTTTGTGAGGTGTGCGGATGGTGGTGCGGTGGTTGTGATGAGGGTTACTGAAATTTTTTGTAATACGAACTGGAATTTGGAATTCATATACATTTACAGAAATGTAACACTTGTAATATATCTCAAGAAGATGACTGGATGATCATGATCATGTATAACGTCAAAGTCAACACGGTAAAAAGGAAATTTTGTAAGTTTTTCTACTCTTCTAACTCATCTAGAAACTCTAAACTGAGTAAACTCGTTAATTAGAAAGAAAAAAGGAAGAAAAACTATTCAGTAGTTACTATAAAGTAGACTTGTCTGGTTTTTATGTCTTGAGAGTAAGTTTTGGAGAAAAACTGTAAATAAGCAAATGCACAGATGAAATAACTTTTTATATAAACTTTTGCATAAACATTGGAATGATATTGATTAATAGTGAAAAGAGAACGAGACTGGTGAGGAAGAAAAATATTATATTGGAAAAAACGTGTGAAAGTAGTACAGAGAGAGAGAAAAACACGGCACACGAAAGTTACAGAATAGAATTAGTATACTTATTATAGAGCTCTCTATAGGAAAGTTAAACGGCTCGTCGAGTTTTAAATGGTAAAAGGGTGCACGAGAAATGCGTAAAAAAGAGAAAAAATGATTTTAAATATTTTATATTTTTTATCCCCTACCTCAGAAACAACCATCCGCACGCAAAGTAAACTCTGACTTTGCTGCTAGAGAAGAGAAATCACAAGAGAAAAAACAACAAACATCATATAAATGCTTTGATGATCAATTTTTACACGGAAAAGTGAAAGAAAGACAAGAAGCGTTGAGAAATCAAGGTCATATCAACGTAATCGTAATAACAGATATTATTAGGTAGATGATAACTAGGTAGACGTAATAATTATTTTTAATTACACTTACATAAATATATTTTTATTAATGAATATTCATCTTTCCATTACATAAAAATCGTAGTAAGACAATTTTACGTAAATGTCAACTGAGTTCATTTAATAAATTATGGTTAAAACTGGGAATGCAATAAAAGAATTATTTTCAATATAGCATCCACGATACAACAGCACACAAAACCGCTTCGCGAATTAACCACATTCAAAGGGAAAGAGCCATTCGTGTTGCTTTACTGCCCGTGTGGGAACGCATAAAGCATGTCCCATTATTTTTTCATTCTTTTAAAAGTGCACCATTTAATAATGAATTGTTGGCCTATAACTTTTCCTCCTCCAAAAGCAAAACCAACTCGGACTGTACGCACCCACACATATGGTAAAGGAACAGAATGACTCTGTCCCCTTCTCTGCTTGTTTAAAAGATTTACTGTAGAAAAAGTGTTTTAAGGCGAAAGAGAGTATAAGAAGAAGGAACGAAAAAGTAAATTTTTTTGCTTCAAAACTGGAAAATTTATACATAAGCGAGGAAACACGGCTTAAATTTATTATCGCACTTAGGTACTCCTCATTACGAAGGCGAATTCAAGTAAATTAGGAAGCTTTTCAACAAAACAATTAACTTTGTCTTTGCTGTTAGTTAACTCCTTATAAGCATCTTTTTTTTCCTAGACCACCTGAAACACTTTATTTTATTCCAAAAACTTTATGGAGCAGCGTACCCTCCCTTATTCAAGGTTGTACAAATGAGATCATCTCTAAATTTTCTTTGCTTCATGGTCCCACGATCAAAAATGGATATACCTAATTACCACTAAGTTATGAACGGCACTTTCACACATGAAAAGTTAAGTGCTCGAGAGAAAGTGGCAAATGAAGTTTTCAAGCAGATAT